>JBBPFQ010000002.1:146049-158885 GCA_037974815.1 Kaempferia elegans
GTTGTCTTTATTATGTATTGCATTTGTAAATGTAAACAGGGAAGAGAATAGAAACTGCTTGTTGCTGATGGAATGTGAAGGTTTTAGCGATGGACAATTATCTGATCCGTCGCTAATAGCGACGGATAATTAATTTATCCTTCGCTATTAGCGAAGGATAATTCTACAATCCGTCGCTAATAGCGACGGATAATTATAATATCCGTCGCTAGTGGGTTAACGTCGATAAGCAAATTCGATACTCGTATGTGGTAAATAGTGACGGACGATTATTTGATCAGTCGCTAATAGCGACGGAGAATTAAGATATCCGTCGCTATTAGCGATGGCTAATTCTGTAATCTGTCTCTATTAACGACGGATAATTATAATATCCGTGGCTATTAGAGACAGAAAGATATTTTCCGTCGCTAGTGGGCTGAACGTCGATAAGCAAATTCGATACACTGGTGTGTTATAAATAGCGACGAACTTTAAATTCTGTCGCTATTTGTGACGGATTATTAAAACCCACCGTCACAAATATGATAACGGAAATAAATCCCATTTTTCGGGTAGTGGCGACAATAATATGGTCGTCTCTAAAATATAGCAACGGATTAGATAAAATCCGTCGCTAAATTTGGCAGCGACCAAAATCTAGCTGAGGACACTTTATCCGTCGCTAATGCGTCGCAAATGTTCATTAGCGACGGAATAGCGACGGAAATAAGCCGTCACAAAAAGCTGCATTGTTTTTTGTGTATATGTATCTTGGCCCATGGATATGGGCTCCTTTTATAGTGCCGCTAAAGTAAGAGTGCAGTGATTCTCTCCTCATAAATTGAATGTACATCACAGTAGGGAAGATGTCATATCAGCCTATCACTATAGTATTACCGTCGTATCTTACCACTATATCTACGGTCATGTCACCCATGTTTTGTATTTGTAAACGGCTCCACGTGCTCTGACAACCCATGCGTTTTCCCATGCGCTTTCACAGTTCACAAGATATAGAGTTAGTTGGACCTAAGGGCTACAAAGTAAAGGAGAATATGATTGGGAAGTCATGTGGGTGGGAGCGTTCGGTTTGCAGGGCTGTGTAGAGGAGGAGCTCAGTGTCCTATCGATAGAGCTAAGCTGACCAAACAAGGCGTTGAGTCAAAGGGAAAGGGAGGGGAAGTAAAGTATTTATGTTTTTCTTATTTGGGAATGAGGGAAGGTTCATTAACATAACACGTGTTACCCTATTTGAGAGGAAAGGAAGGGAAATGAAGGTTAAATTATAATGTTACAAAAATACTCTCACTTTTTAAATTAGACATTGATTTGATTTTTTTATTGTAAGAGATAAGATTGGAATAAAAAAAATATTGTGGGTTCTCTTTCCCTTCCTAAAATCACAAATTAGGGTATAAGAAAATCTTCCTTTTCATGGATAAGGAAGATAAAAGCTTATCAATCTCTACCTTTCCTTTAGCTCACTCATTCTCAAACCAGGCTCAAAGTTTCCCTTCCATTTATTCACCTTCCCACCCCTTTACTCATTTGCTCCCAAATAGAACTAAGCTAAGGGATTTAGAGCATGCATGAGGCGGAATGAAAGAGAAAAGTTTAGGTTAATAAAAATAAAATTAATATGTTTAATTGATGTCATTTATTAAAATTATCATTATACATGGTCACATATAACTTTTTATTTTTAAAATTAAGAGCTTTGTCATCATAAAATATTTATAATGACATTTAAAAATAAATGTCCTCAAAAATGTCATGATAGACATATATTCCAGTAGTGTAAAATGAATAAGCCGTTTGAATGGATATTCAAGTTTGAGTTGATTGATTTTTTATGACTGATCCAGTCGTTAATGGCCAGTCAACATAAAACCAGGTCAGCATGAGAAGTCCTAGTCAAGTCAAAGAGTGTGTCAAGTCACGATCGTCTTCAGAAAGGCCAGGTCAACAATTAAAATCAGTTGGCCGACCGGACGGTTTTGTCGAGCGGATCATTGGTCAACTGGATACGTCATGATTCTCGGAAGACGCCAGCAACCAGCCCCGTCAAATGCAAGAAGCCTCCTCTAATCTGATAGACCGGTCGGCGAAGCTCACTTGCCAAGGTCAATCGCCGATCGGATCACGTGGCTGAGCAACCACGTGGGTGAAGTCTGATCGACAAAAGAAGATAAGAGTCCTCTGTCATTTAGCATAACAGAATGTCAAATAATATTCCCTGTCAGCTAAGAAGTCTATCAGACACAGACACGTAGCAACTGCAATCATTAGTAGCCCGTTTAAGGAAAGATCCAATAAGGAAAGAAATCAATGCAGGCGTGACACCTGTCCTTTGAAACCCTAATCTCTACAGGTATAAATAGAGTCTCCTCTGGAGGCCAAAGGTACGCACAAATCCACTTTTACACCGATACTCTGTCAAATTCTTTCCTCTCCTAAAACTTGGGCTAACTTGAGCGTCGGAGGACCGAACAAGGGGCGGCGACTCCTATCTAGTCGCTAACGTTGTCTGCTTGTCTACTGGTGTGCAGATCCGAGTGAAGCTCCTCATCAGCAACTTCCTCGTCTGACTGCGTAAGATATTCCCTGGTGTCCACTAACTCACCTTTCAGACATGATCAGAATCCAATGGAGCATTTTTTTTCCTTATCGCATCGAAACAATTCACATTATAATTGTTCCATAAGATCTCATTTTCAAATGTATTTATGTTTATGTAAAAGTATAAAGTTTAAAAGTTTATTTCTCGAAGCAAGAGACAGAGAGGAGGAATTAAAATAGACAAAGAGGAACCCCAAAACAAAATAAAATGAACCTTTTGTGTTCTTGAGAAAGAAAGGCTTTTCTAATAAAGTCAAGGGACACCTCATTCCCTCACTACAAAAGATAAAGTGTGTGAATGTTTGTGTCAATAATGGAAGGGGCCCCTACCCATACTTGATTCTCATGCCAAGCTCCAAGGAAAAGCCAAGTGTGCCCTAAATTCCAATTTCAAAGAAAGTTTTTTATTTTTAATTTCTTTTTAAAAAATCATTTATTTATTTGGTTCAAAAGGCCTTGAGGTGATGTATGTGGTAGGCAAAGGGATTAGGGTTCTTATTCTCTTCCAATACTTTCTCACCAAAAATTTTATCTCTATATATTTTCGTACTTCTAAAACATAAATATTTATTTGATTTGATGTCACTTTAATGAAAAGTATGCATATCATTCATTCTTGGTGCACAACAAGTGTTGAGCAAAGACATTGAGGAGTTATTTTCTTTCTTTTCTAAAGGAATCATAATGTGATTATTTAATCTATTTTAGTGGTGTATGCATGATGACGAGCTAAAAGAGATAGGAAAAAAATATTAATAAATATATTATCATAAGAATTTTAAAATGTTTAACATTTATTATTACAAGTCCTCTAAATTTTGACTAATTCACTAATGTAGCAAACAACTTTTGGTTCCTAGGATTAATCTTTTTTTATCTTTAATTAATTAGGCAATTAAGTAATTGCATCATTATTAGTTCATTAATTATGCACTATTGCTTTATAAAGTGTTGCTCTACCTTTAGAGCATTTTCAAAGTAAAAATTGTGAGAGGGTGCAAAATTAAGAGTATATTTGAAAGCTCAAATTTATTTATTTTTTCTCTTGAGTATGGAGCATATAATTAATATTAATGATTTGTTATATTGTGATTTGTGATTTATAATGTAGGGAGATATATGATTTGTAATAAACAAAAATTATAGAGAGATTTTTTTTGTTTTAAAGAGAAAAATAGTTTTTTTTATATGACATTGATATGACATATTGGAGGATAAAAAATCTTTATTGGAGATGCCCATAAAATAATGACAATCTTAAAGGAATGAGAATTACTCGGTGTTATCTTTTTGTTTTTATAGTCTTCTCATAATTGAGTCTTAATTTTAATATATTAATGAATAATTTTTTTTAATAGAAATCTAAAAATACTTGATTGATAGACGGTTGTGAATACTTTTTAATTTATCTTAATAGTTGAAAATTTCTTCTGAGATAAAGTTAATTATCTCTAAAATTAATCAGTATAAATTACATAGTTACGGTTAACTACAAAATAAAAATAAATAAATAATAAAAAAAAGAAATCCACCAGTAGTGCTTAATTAACCAAGGATCCGATAAGTATAGCTCCGATAAAGCCTAACCGACCCCATTCAACAGTGACTTGAATTGACCTTCCACCTAAATTCGTTTTCATTTTAGTTTTTGCCACTATGGGATGAATTTGAGGATCCAAAAATTTGACTAGGGTCCTTTACCTTTCTTAGCCAATAATTTTTTGGTCTCATCTAAAAATTCCACGTGTCCTTTGGTGACTGTATCTATGGGTAGGAATGACAATTTACTCGGAATAGGAGGGAGGAATCAATATCCGATCCGAATAGAGCAGAATTTAGAGAGATTTTTTAGACCCGATTCTACCTGTGAATTTTAGATGATAATTGGTTGTGAGCTGGTGTGAAGTGACCGAGTACTAGCTTATACACCAATTGCCACGTAGCACAGAGGGATGATGAAGAGAACTTCAAACCTGCACAGAGGAAAATCAACCATCGAAATAAGAGTTAGAGCGATGTCCGAAGGGCTCCTTGGCGTGGTCACTCCGACGCTCAACTTAGAAGATGAAAAAGGGAATTAGGGTTCTTTGTATGTAAAGTGAGATGTCGTGCAAGTACTTGGAAGGTGATGAAAACTTTTTTTATAGAGAAATTACCAACCTTTTTTCCCTTCGTGTCATTATTTAATTCCTTAACTCATGTGAAATTTAGTCAGGTTGTCATATTTTTTTATAAAATAATGGGACGGCAGACTCTCCAAGCACCCTTGGCGAAAAAGTCCTTCCCGAGCTCTCGGACTTAGTTCGGGCGTCTGTACCGTCCGGGCGCCCTCAACCTCCTTTTTTCTATATTAGAGATTTCCTGCATCACAGAGTTAGTACTACATAAAAGTAATATTTCATGCAAAACAGAGTTAGCACAATTATGATTCTAACAGTAATAGATAGTATGACTTAGATTCTGTCTCTCCAACATCAGAATCTAGTCAATGTCTCAAGTTAGGTTTCGAAATGGACCTAAGCTGGATCGATGCCTCTTGTCCCCTCGATCGGAAATGGGTCATCACTGGTTCTCTCCTCCATTGTCTTCTCTTTACTTACCAGTTGCAAACTTTCTTTGATCAGATCTTTTGACCCACCAGGACTTCTTGTCAAATCTCAATAAATTTGGATTTCAGTCATATGTCAACCTAACTAGACTTCCTTCTACTAGGTCTCAACCAACTAAGACTTCGTGACAGCTTTCAACCTAGCTGAACTTCAGCCTAGTGTCTGGTCCGTTAGATCCATCAGGATCAAATCATACACACTTGGTGAAAATCATTAGATCACAAATATCTAACTTTAACTGTTTGTCATAAATCAAAACCTAGGTTCAATCATTGGTGCTAGCTGCACCAACATAGGGTTCTTTTGCCCAATTCTAAAGTCATCTGTAACTCATTGGAACTTTCTGTTGTCTAGCATCCGATCACCCTTGATCTGCAAAGCTTTTTGACTAAGTATACGGTCAACCTTTGACTAACTTGGACTTTTCATCTCATGTCAAGTGATTGGTCCTCCTTTGACTCACTTGGACTTTCCCTTACCAACTTTCCATTTGATTTCCGTTGCTTAGTTCTCAACTACGTCTTCCACTATTTAGCCTCATTAGGACTTCCGTTGCCTAGTTCTTAACTATGTCTTCTACTAGCTAGTCCCGCTAGGATTTTCATTGTTTAATTTTTTAACTAAGTCGTCACTACATAGCCCCGCTAGAACTTCCACTAATAGCTTTGCTCAATAGATCTTCAATGCCTAACCCCACCACCCTTACTAGGACTTTCACTGTCTACCTTCGCTCACTAGAATTTTTTAATTATCTAACCTCTAATTAAAATTTCTTATTGTCTAACTTTCAATTAGGACTTCTTATTATTTAAACTCCTGTCAGAGCTTCCTAGATAAATATCCGCTCCTCCCTGAATCTATTTCATTTTTTTCTAATATATCATTAAATATCGAAATTCAAGATGGAGCTAACTTAAATTTAATTAAATTGATCAATATTAACCAGATAATGATTATGCTGTAGTGTCAACTAAAAAATATTCACCCGAATGGCTCAATTATTTGAGTCGAACTGGACCGGTATCTGGTTCTCGGATTGACCGGTTCGGCCTTTGGGTCTGATTTTCCAGCCGCTAGATCGTGTCCCAATGGGACGCTGCCATCTGTCGATGATCTCCCCCTTTAAAGCAAGCGAAGCGAAGCGACTCGTGGCCCGTGGGAGCCGTTGAAGGTCGTGAGGTGTATTATTTTATTTACGGAGAGACCCTCCGAGATTATAATATTACCAAAGGGGAGTAATTTAATATTGGAAGTAAAGTGAACTTTTATTCGTATATGTTCCTTGGCCGAGGCCGCAAAGGGATGCCGACGCCGGTTAGCAACGCACGCGCCTGCCTGGCGGAGGAGGCGGCGGCCGCCCTCGATGAGGCGGTGGCCGCTGCACGCTGCAGGTATCACGCGCAGACCACCTCCCTCCATGTCGTATACGCCCTCCTTCTCCAATCCGCCGGCGGAGCCGGAGCCGGATCCGGATCCGGCGGCCAGTCGCCTCCTTGCTCGCTCCTTCGCGATGCGATCTCGCGTACGCGGAGTGCGGTATGCTCTCCCAGGATGCATCTCAAGGTGCTCGAGCGCTGCTTCGGGATGGCGGTCGACAGGCTGCCTTCGTCGGGGGCTCAAAAGGAGGGGGGCGGAGATGGGCCACCCGTTTCTAACTCGCTGATGGCGGCGATAAAGCGGTCGCAGGCGAACCAGAGGCGGAATCCGGAGAGTTTCCATTTGTACCAGCAGCAGCAGCAGCAGAACGCCGCCGCCGGCGTGGCGTCGACCTTCTCCGGGGTGAAGGTGGAGATGCAGCAGCTGATTCTCGCGATATTGGATGACCCTATCGTTAGTCGGGTGTTCAACGATGCGGGATTCCGGAGCGGGGACATCAAGTTGGCCATCATCCGCCCCCCTCCGACCATCCTCCGATTCCCTCACGCCGCCAAGTGCGCGCCATTGTTCTTGTGCAATTTCTCGGCCGGAGATGGATTCGAGGCGCCGATCTCTACGAAGAGGATCGGTTTTCCCTTCGCCCCTGCGGCCGGTCAGCTTTCCTCCGACGGCGGCGACGATTACTGCCGCAGGGTTGGGGAAATTCTCTCCCGGAAAGGAATCACAAGGAACCCGATGCTCATAGGAGTCGGGGCAGCAGAGGCAGCCAGAGACTTCACCCAAGCCATTGAGCGGCAGAATTGGGCGATCTTGCCTCTTGAAATTCGTGAAATCGAACTCGTTAGCCTTGAGAAGGTGGTGGCTGAGCTCAGAACTGGCCGCTGTGATCTGTCATACGTCGACGCTAGACTGATGGAGTTGGGAAAGAAAACGGCGATGCCCGGACTGGTGGTGAATATAGGAGATTTGAAGGAGATAGTGGATGGTAAAACTGAATGTGATGAGCACGAAAGGCGTTTGGTCTCGGAGCTCACAAGGCTGCTCGATGTTTACCAAGGTAGGCTCTGGGTGATGGCCTGGTCTGCGACATACGAAACATACATGAAGTTCCTGTCCAGGCATCCATTGTTGGACAAAGATTGGAACTTGCAGCTTTTGCCGATCACTTCAGTGAGAAGTGGGATGGGTTCATCACTTCCAAGATCTCGCAGGTGTGTTAATTAGTTCTTATCAATTTGGTTCGTGTCTGTGATACATGATGATGATGATATGCTCTGTGCTTTCAGCAAACTTTAGGGTTTCTCATACTTGATATGTGAATTTAAGCCTTGGACAACATTCGAAGGTTTCTAATGCGAATAAAGTTTGTGAATATCATCTACTGTCTAGCATATGATGAGCAAGTAGTTTTCTCTTTTTTCTTAAGTGCAAAGGACTCGATCTAAGGAAGTAATATCCTATTTTAGAAAACAATAACAGAGCTTTTAAGCAGTCTCAAATAGAGCTTGAATTGGACAGACACTTTAGCTTGTCCTGAATTTCCTGCCTAATTGCTTGCTAGCATACTTAAAAGAGTACAGAATTTCCCATGTGAGTGTAGTATGGTCATTTATTCCTTTTAATTTCAAGAAATTTGTTGTTTGTAAAATAAAAAACTATATTAGGAAAAGAGCTAATCATAGCGGAACCTAATCTTTTACTCTTTTACAATGGTCTCTTTTTTACACATGCGTTCGAGCTTTACCTGACTTTCATTTTGCTTCATTACATTGTGCCAAAAATTCTGAGGAAAAAAAACCATCATTTGTCTAGGATTTGTCACCAATATGGTGTAATCAAGGTATATATTTGCAGAGAAGAAAATACCATTGTCTGCTATCACAATTTCTGAAGAAAGATTTGATTTTGCCAACCATTTTGAGCATTAGTGCCATGTTTACTTGGTACCTATGGTGTCTAAATCTCTACATCATTCAGTTGTTTTTTGGCATAATTGAGATGATAAGTTTTTCAATAGATCCTTGGCTTTGTTAAGCAATGCATGGATGACATACTTTAGTTTAGATTTGCTGCAGTTATACGAGTTGGTTCTTAAAATTGAGTGTGAGGCATTTTAGTTGGTTTATGATGATTTCTAATGGTTTTTTTCTTCTTCTTTTTTTCTCTGTTGGAAACTTTATTGTGGTGAGACTTCACTCTCTGGAATATTTGCATTTTATAACGTTTAGACAGTTTTGTTCTTAGAATGTCAACCATGCTGCATTATGTCACAGTAGGATGGAGTCATTTGTTCCATTTGGAGGCCTTTACCCTACAGCATGTGAGTTTAAAGACCTTGGCAGCGATGTATCTCCACCAGCATCTCGCTGTGAACTGTGTGATGATAAGTATGAAGAAGAACTTTCCATTTTTCTCAAGGGACAATCAGCTTCAGTTTATGAAAAGAAAAAAGATACCTTGCCCTTTTGGCTGCAGAAAGCCAACACAACTGACTTGAACAATGAATATAATGCAGAGCAGGTGAGCTTTCTAATAATATTAGTGTCTGTTCTATGTACTGGGAAATTAATAAGCTCTCTTAGTTCACTTCAAATCTACTTGTTTGTTTTTTGTTTTTTGGATTCAAATCATGCGATTTTCTCAACTGCAGGCTAAAAATGCTAAAACTATGGAACTGGAAAAGAAGTGGAATGAAGTGTGCCGGAAATTCCACAATTGCCAGACAACAAAAACTGACATTTACCATGAAATTCCTTGCACTGCGGATACTTCAAATGTTTCTAGCAAAAATAGAACCTCCAGTAAAATTATTGAAGAATCTCAAACTCTTGGCAATTCACTATCTATCTCACTAGGCACTCAGACAATCACCATGGCCAGCCAGAGTGTCTCGTTACCTTTAGTTATGGAATCGAGAAAAAGTGACCTATCAAAACTCCACGTCAGATCTTCCAATAGTGAACAGATTCGGGGAGTGGATCTCCCCTATCAGCAGGGTGATGAGCATGCTTCCCCTTCCTCTATAACATCAGTAGCAATAGATTTGGTTTTGGGTAGCCACCCCGAGTCCCTTTCCAGTGATGAAAAACCTATTAGGGAAGTTCAAAAAAGTGACAAGGAGAAAATGTCAAGTTGCTTGCCCTCAGTTGATACTTTCAAAAGAAATGTATCAGATGTTCCTATTGCATCATTTTCTTGTTCTGGCATTCAAGAGTACCAGGCAAAGAGTGCCTATCCGGTCCATCCGATCCACTCATTTTCACAAATCTCAAATGGATGTGCCTCTACTTATGGCAAACCCCCTTTCGTAATCTCGGGTAGTATAAGGCCAAATATTGATCTGAGTAGCTACAAATCATTTTGTAAAAGGTTCATTGATAAAGTTGGCCAACAAGAAGAAGAAGCTATTGCTATTAGTCAAGCCATATTCCGTTGTAAAATTGATGAAAGGCGTCGTGGTGGCAGACTGCGAGGGGACATTTGGCTTAATTTTCGTGGTCCCAATAAGATGGGTAAAAAGAGAGTAGCAGAGGCACTATCAGAATTATTACATGGAAGCAAAGATAACCTAATTTGTATTGATCTGAGTTATCAGGATGGTGTTGTTCGACCCAGTACCATATGCACCCAACAGGAGGTCACTGAAAAAAATGTGCAAGTGAGAGGAAAATTGCATGCTGATTTCATTGCTGAGGAGCTGGGCAAGAGGCCAAATGCTGTTGTTTTCCTTGAAAATGTCAATAAAGCTGATTTTATCGTTCAGAACAGCTTATCTCAGGCCATACATACTGGAAAATTTCCTGATTCTCATGGAAGGGAATTTAGCATAAACAATGCCATATTTATCCTGACTTGGAATAGAACCATAGCTGAAGACTTATCTCTGAGAAAGGATTGCAGTAGTTTCTGCGAGGAGACTGTTCTGGCAGCTCAGTGTTGGCAGATGAAGATTTACTCAGAAGCATATCAGGAGATGACTTGCCGTAGTTCAAAATCTACTATCCAAAAACCCATAACAAGTCGAGTATATCTACAATCATCTTCTTCAAGTAAGCGTAGAGCCAATTTGTCTGATGATGACTGTGATAAACACTTTGGAAAGTCGATGTCTGGCAAAAGGGCGCACACAATGCCTAAGGGCTTCTTAGATTTGAATCTGCCTGTTGAAGAGGTTGAGACAGATGCTGCTGATGATGATTATGATTATGATTCTAATAGTCACAAAGAAAATTCTGTATCTGACAACTCAGAACTGTGGATCAAAGAATTCTGCGACCAAGTTGATGCAACGATAGACTTTAGGCCTTTCGATTTTGATGCCCTTGCCAATGATATTTTGAAAGATATAAACAGAATTTTTCAAAGCGCTGTTGGTTCAGACTCCTTGTTGGAGATTGATTCAAAGGTCATGGAGGAGCTACTTGCAGTAGCCTGGTTATTGGAAGATCGAAGTCCTCTAGATAATTGGTTCGAGCAGGTTCTTGGCAGGAGCTTCAGGGAGATGAAGCACAAGAACAGCCAGTCAAGCAATAACATTTTTAAACTAGTTTGTGAGGATGCGCTTGTCGAGGAGCATGCACCAAGAGTTATTCTTCCTTCAAGAATCATCCTGAGTGACAATTTATTGAGTTCTGTAAAAAAATAGCATGTAGCTTTCCTTTTGGAAGAAGTATGAGTGTATGACCCTCTTAGTTGATGATCCTGTTGTTTCTCTAGGGCATAATCAGGTTATCACCTATCTTTGTAAATTGAAAGCAGTCTAAATTTCAGGGAAGTGATTGTAGCTATCCAGATTAACATAGTGGTACTTTAATGTTTCCGATTCTAAAGGAAAAAAAAAAAAGCACTTGTTGTTGCTCAACAAGGTATTTTATCAGTAAACTTCAAGTTGGTCATATTTTTGAAGTGAGGACTATGTTTCTTCTTGGATTAGTTGCTCACATTTTATGGGTCTGTTTCAGGTCTGGTTTTAGCAAGCATTGGTTGATGGAGATCTGCTTCAACTTGTTCGTGGAGGTAACATTCATAGTTTTGATGAACCAAACACACCCTCTAAACATTCCTTACAGCAAACACTCTATATTCCCCTGAATAATTGATCTAAATGAAGCAAAAGGGTGATTTCGCTTAGCTCAAACGCCCCTCGTCCAGGTCCAACAAACGCTCCTCATCCTGGTCCAACAGCGAGATAAAGAGAGATAAATTAAGCATCGGGCAGATGAAATTTGTTATTATTTTACTAGAGTAGAGAATTGTTGTCAAGTTAGCTTCAAGATAGAGAATTGATGATTCCTTTTCTTTCTGGTTCAGGCTCCTCCTTCTCAGCAAGCTCATGGCGATCGAGAGGACAATGAGATCAGAGAATGTTAACATTAGTTAGCGTCGGGTCGGCTCCTCTGGCACGACCCCTTTGACGCTCAAGTCAGTAGTCGATTGGAAAAAGATAGAAGGTAACAGGAGATGAAAGGACTTGGAGAAGGAGTTGCTTCCATCAGTTTAGAAGAGACGACCAACTTACTTCGAAGTTATCGTCTAAGATGTATATATAGATGCCGGAAAAGGAATCTCCACGTCATCCTCGTTTGCGCTTCTCTACTTTTTTTCGCCTAAGTTAGTGATGACGTAGTTCTGATGATTTGTTATCGCGTGACCAATCCACGACATCCATGTAGGATGGAGAAGCTTAGAGAAAATCCTTTCTAACGATCAATGTTCGTTTTCCATTCATTAATTGTCACGTAAGCGGAGGAAAGTTTGTAAACCGTCTCTGCCATCCTTCCACTTAGTTATTGCCACATGTTGATAACTAAAGGGCTTGATGACGGAGTGCTTGTTTAATCATATTGCTCGGTAATAGTATTGCTCTATAGAACGTTGGGCATGGTTCGCGCGAGACGTAGGGTTGCTCTGGGAGACACTAGATTATTGCTCTAGCCTTCTGAATAACATTGCTTGACAGTCTTGAAGAATACTGCCCAGTGGTTTTATAACGGATATTACCGGGCTATCCCATAAAAGAATATTATCTAGGTAACCTTAATAAGAATATTGCCCAAATAGTTTGTGAAAGCATATGACCTTGCTGGTCTTAATAAAAATATTGCCTTGTTGGCCTTGATAAGAACATTGCCCTGTTGGTCTTGCTAAAAACATTGTCCGGATGGTTTTAACAAGCATTTTGTTTGGATGGTTCGGGAAAGCATATGACCCTGCGTTAAGAAGAATATTGCTCTGCTAGCCTTGATAAGA
>JBBPFQ010000002.1:217398-228585 GCA_037974815.1 Kaempferia elegans
TGGTGACAATTTAGTTAGCTAGGTTTAGTTAGTTTCCTCATTTTAATGTTGCTTAATTGTTAGATTTTATTTTCATGTATTAGAACTTTACAGAAAACCCCAAAACACCATTTTCATATCAAGAAAACACCAAAAAGAGTTTTCAAAATCTAATTCAAACACTCATTGCTAGTTTCTTGTGAGAGATCGACCTGGGCCCCTACTCTACATTTATTTATGTATTTTAGTTGTGGGGTTTCAACATTATTAATTTGAGTGGCTTGGCGTGACACATGGTTATAAGTTCACATCAATCTCCCCCTTTTTTAGTAATAAATACCGAAATTTCCGGAGAAATATCGTATGAACCTTTAACAAGAGGGCCCACATTATTATTTGAGGGATTTCTAGTAATATTTGCCCGAGAAGTACTCGGGAATTGCTATGCTCGGGAGGTACTCGGCACTTGTTATGCCCGAGAAATACTCGGGACTTTGCTGACTCAACGCTTTTTGCCAGATGTCTCTCCCCCCTATAACATCCGGATCAAATAAGTTTTTTAAAAACAAATAATATTTGTTTAAATTGATTTTTTTATGTAAAATGATATTTGAGTCATTCAATTTTATTAGTAAAATTTAAAACACTAATTCATACACTAAAAAAATTAAGTTCACAATAAAAAGTAGTGACCAACAAGTAGAATATTATTAATTTTATTTTGTGTGAAATTCACTAGTAAAATTTAAAATATAAATATTCTTGACTAGTAATTTTCTTCTTTTGCATCTCTGTTGCGTCGGCGCTTATCCTCCTCTTCGTCCCTCTCCTGTCGGCGTCGATCCTCTTCTGCATCTCTGTCGCGCTGTCTGCGCTTTATCACTGCCCTTTGATGCAGGGTCATCAAGAAGGTAACCGTTAGAGCATGGAACTTTGGTGTTAATTCAGTTAATTTTATTAATTCGGTATTAATTTTATATAAACTTTGAATTGAATTGGTTAGTTAATAATAAATAATTTTGTAATTAATTCCATTAATTTAATAATGAATTAATTAAATATTCACCCAACAAACTCAACAAATACATAAAAAATATAGCATATTTTTTATTAAAAAAACAAAAATTATATATAAGAAAAAATTTTAGTTAAAAAATAAAATATACTTTTTAAACATAATTTTTAAACATAATTTTTATAAGTATGAAAGTAAATTTAAGGTCTGAATATACTTTTTTAATAAATAAGTTTTTTAAAAACAAATACTATTTGTTTAAATTGATTTATTTTAACTAAAATGGTATTTGAGTCATTTAATTTTATTAGTAAAATTTAAAACGTTAATTTATAAATTAAAAAAAATTACGTTCACCATAAAAAGTAGTGAACAACTTGGTAGAATATCATTAATTTTATTTTGTGTGAAGTTCACTTGTAAAATTAAAAAAATAAATATTCTTCACTAGTAATTTTCCTCTTTTGCATCTCTCGTCGGCGGCGCCGATCCTCTTCTTCGTCCCTCTCCTGTCGGCGCCGATCCTCTTCTGCATCTCTGTCGCACTGTCTACGCTTTTTCTCTGTCCTTTGATGCCTCATCGAGAAGTTAGCCGTTAGAGCATTGAACTTTGTTGTTAATTCAGTCAATTTTAATAATTTGGTATTAATTTTATGTAAACTTTGATTTGATTTGGTTTGTTAATATTAAATAATTTTTTAATTAATCCACGTCACTCGTCGTGGGAACACTTCCCATCACTTTCAATATACTAATTGTCAACCCCTATTCAACTCCTTTGTAATTGTTCTACTTCTTTGATTGTCAAATATTTGATCAATCTTAATTTATCATAAAGCACATGAACTCACTTAAATCATTTAAATATTATTAGATCTAGCGTCTCTCTAATACTATTTAGTCTAACTCGATGACTTGAGGTACAATTGCATCAATAATAAATAAAAATTTTTTTTAGTAATTATATATTTATAAAAAAAACATTAATATAAATTCTATTACTATATTATTTAGTGATAATATCATAAAAATAAATTGTTAATTAATAAAAATATCAATAATATTATATTCACCAACTTATTAATTACTACTGTCCTTAGTAGCATCAATCAAGAGATTTAAGTCTATAAACTACATGAATTAGTTAAAATCCTTAGTGACGAATTGAGCATGATCCACGAATAATAAAAATAATAACAAACTAAAGCATCCTTCTATAAAAATTATCGTGAAAGAGAACTCTAGGAATTTTTATTTAGCCACCACATGTGATGTTCTTGTTTCCTTGTGCCCTAAAAATATACCCTCTCCAACATTTTATTTACGCACTTATGTATCACAGCAATGTCAACCTTGTTTTCAAGCGACTAAAAATATTCTCATCGGGACCTTTCTACAAGTATTATATTCACCTCATCTCAGTTTAATACTCATATTTAAATAAATAAATAAATAAATAGAAAACCCTCAGTTGAGGAAGAACAACAAGCTTGATGATAAATTCTATGACACCAACTTCTTGAGAGTGGTGGCTAGAAAGAAGCTTCATCTTCTTGGATGACCACTCTCATAACATTTACATTTCCTTTCTACAAATAAGTCTTAAAATAATATTTAGTATTCTTACTTTGTCTATGTCAAGTGACTTATGTTGACGGCTCCACGTTGCCATCTCGACTGAGCGCGCGTGCTCTGTATTTGACATATGATGTCAGATAGAATAGTGGTTAATTATTTTATATTTAGTTCGAATAGAAAATTTCCAAGAAGGCACAGAAAATCAAAAACGCCGAGAATCTTCTCTAAGTTTAATAAAAAAAATTGATTCAGAATAAAGATAATACTTTAACATTAACTAAATATTTAAATAGTCTCGAAGCCTTAACAATATAAAAAGATAAAAATATTCTTAATAAAAAAAATAAAGTATTCGCAGCCTCCGAAATTTTTTTAAATAATTAATAATTTTTAGACTTAAGACTAATTGTTACAGGTTAGACACGATAATAAATACGGATTTTATAATGAGTATCAATTTGATGTATCAAAAGTTATGGATCAACATGCCAATATTTAGCTTTATTTATAACGGATTAATTAGGATAATTTTTGCATTAAATTTTATATACATGTAGTAGTTGAATAGATAATAATGACAACTAAATATTATTTTTAAATAATAGCCACCACTTAGGATTATATTGAAATTGTTTGCATTTGCATGCTAGTGGATACATAGATGAAGCAAGCAAGTTTAACATCGTAATCACTTTCCCAAACAAAACTGATAAATTAAATGCATGGCTTCGTTAGTTCAAAATAATATCTATCAACTATATTCAAGAAATGTTTTATTATCTATTTAAAAAATAGTCCAGTGCATGAAACTTCTATCATACGGGTCTCAGGTATCCATTATACATCATCTTACCCTACGTTTTTTTATTAGAGGTTGTTTTTAGAATTCGAACCTGTGACCTCTGAGTCATAAGATAACACTTTTACTGTTAGGTTTAGCTTCTCTTTAAATATTATATTGTCTAACCATTAACACAAATGATTCAATAAAAAAAAAGTAATTTCACTGTCGCCATTGCTTGCGTTGCTAGAATAAATATACAAATGCAATATGAGTCTACAATCAAAATAGAGTTATCCCTAATCTATAATGCATGCACATATCAAGTTGTTTTCAAAGTGTATTAATTTGGCCTTGGAAAGAAGCTTAGTAAATATGCTAGCAAGAATTGAATTTAATTCAACACCTCTTGTCACATTGTCCCTAATAAGTTAATATTTTACTTTTATATACTTTGTCGCAAAATAATATACATTGGATTCTTTGTTAAATTGACGTTGCTAATGATATCATATAAGACTTGAGCATATTTATAGTAAAGTATAAAATCTTCTTTGTTGGGTTGTAAAGTTGTAAATATAGTCCCACATTAAAAATATATAGGAAAGATTGTTGGTTTATTAGAGAAAGATATCTCCATTGGTATGAGGTCTTTTCGGTAGAGCCCAAGAGCAAAATCATGAGGGTTTAGGCCCAAAGTGGACAATATCATGTCATTGTAGAGATATCTAATCGAACCATGTGGATAGAATGTTGACCTCTAACAAATTGAGGGCTTCCTTGTCTGAATTAAAAGGACCAGACACCATTAGTATGAGGCATTCACTACTAGAAATATGGTCTATTAGGACACTTTCTTAATAACATTTAATTTAAAATGTCATTATAAATAACTTTTAATGACATTTATCAAAAAAGTCTATTTTAAAAATTTAAATATCATATTAGACTAGTTATCATGACAAACTTTATCAATGTCACCTTATTATATAACACCCTAATATATTAATTACCTTTGATTCTTTTTTTTTCTACATATACAGCGTTTTTGATTCTTTTTCTCTTCGCGGTCACTAACTTATACTCACCGCCACCGTTTAGTGTTTCCGATTCTTTTTCTCTTCGCGATCCCTAACTCATACTCGCTGCCACCGTTCCTCTCACCTAAGCTCACGCATCCTTCTCGTCGGTGCCGCAAGCCGACGTTCCTCTCACCCACGTACACTCACGCAACCCTATCACCGTCCCTTGTAGGCTGCAGCCTGCAATTCCGCTAGAGAAGGTCTCAAGAGAGATCGACAGTCCGACGGTGGCAGGGAATACCTAATCTCCAAATGAATCCAGCCTCCTCAAATTTCCTTTCCTCTTCGCAGCTCTTCCCTCTCCACTTAGGTTATCATTTCTATGTTTGTTTTATATGTTTGATAAGTTATGTGCCAATTCATTTATGATATAAACCTTTGAGATTTTTATAAAACTTGTATGTGTGAAATTATTACTTTGTTATCTGTAGTTTTTCTTGTATCATCTCCTTGACATAGGAATATTGGGGCCGATTATCGTTAGGTTAGAGATAGAGTGTGCACGGCCTGGTACTTGGTTGCTTAGGTTATCAAAATTTGATTGTGGATCATTACTTCATTTGTCGATATCATTATTTGAGATAGGGTGTTCATTGTGGATTATTAGTTGAGATCATAACAAAGCAAAATGGACAACGCAATACGAATTGGGTGTCTATGTCGTTTAGCTTCTTACACTCACAAGGGTAAAGATTATATAACAGATGGATCGTCAGGTGTTAGAATTTAGAATAGATGATTTGCTAAATCTTACACATGCTACTTGATTGTTCTGGAAGATGAAAACAAATTTTTAATTGCAATTTGTGAATTAAATTTGGTATGCTACTTGGTTTTTTGTAATGCTTGTGTAGTGAAGTCTTCTGAAACATCTATGTTCTTTAGCATGTCTTAATGTATAGGATTTAGATATTCAAGGATGGCCGGTTAGAATAGGGAAGAGCTTTTGAAATTCTTTAAAATCATCAAACCTCCTTCGGCTAAAAGGAAATTTTGAAAAGTTTGTAGTGTTATTAACTATGCTTACTAGTCAATGGATGAGTAGTTAACAAATAGCGCGTCAAAATATTTAGTTAATAAAAGATGAGATAGATACGTGAGGTCTTGAATACTTGGACTCTTCGTCTGCCCCTTCATATCCATTTCAGATACTAACATTTGGACAATGTCACTTCAGGTGGACGAAGAGTCCAAGTATCCAAGACCTCACTTATCTATCTAATCTTACACACACACACACCCATCCATATTGGATACTCATCCTACAGTTAGACTAACATAGTGTAAGGTTAAGAAAAAAATAATATATTATTCATTGTGTAAATCCAGTAGATAAGAAAATAAGAGAATATATGGACTGGTTCAAAGTCAAAGATATGTCCTTCACTCCTTTGGTACAAAGCTATGTATAGATCTAGGTGTTCAGAATATTCTGTAGTATGGGGGGTTCAGAGTTGGATGAATATTACAAACATATAAAGATGCAGACCTATCTTTCCAGTTTAAAAATGGGTTGCTTTATCTTTCTTGACAACTAACAAAATGTCACAATCGCACATAATTTTGACATTCAAAAATAATTTTACCAAAGAAACTGTTCATAGGATAGAGGTCCGATGGTTGAAAATGGAGTGTAACTTTTGGAGTCTTACAAGATCTCTATGTTATCCTATGCTAAACTTAAAATTTTATTAGAAAGTGGTGTACCGACCGTGGTTTGTGGATGAATGGGCATCATATCTGAAAAGTTAATGTAGTAGATAAATATCTAGATGACAAATTTGTTGTGGACCAATAGATTATGTTCCCATCCTTATCCCAGGTCAAAAGAGAAAATCCATCCTTTGTCCTTGCTAAAAAACTTTCTCATGCACACTCTAACATATATCACCATCTTGAAGCTGCATTTGACATGCTCTAGCATATATAAATTGTTAAATTTGTAATGCTTTTATTTTTTTGTAATAAACCTAATGATATATATTATATAAATTTGGATGGTTTAGGTTTGAGGGTTTTAGAAGACTCCCTGTTTAGTCTCTTCTGCATATGTTGCAATCTGAGTTAACTGAATTCCTTTACACCTGGAAATGTTAATTCAGCCTTGAATATCCTTGACAAATCTAATATTGTGGTCTAAGCATTCTATTGGCAATGATTATATGACTTTTTGCTTTTCGCTGCTTGAAAAATCTAATTCTTTTTGGATTTAATTAAGAATTGTTGTGTTCTTTCAGAATTTTTGTGAGGTAAAACAAATTAATGAGCTTTTTTTGTTCCTTTTCATCCCTATTTGTTTCATCTTTTTAGTTAAAAATTGTGAAAGCTTTACTTAAAAGATGGAATCCTTGTGATGATATTCACAATACCGCTCAATTTCTACAGATATTCAAAATGCCAGAAACCAATTAAACATGCAGTTAGCTTATTGCAGTACAGGTGCCGCTATGATTGGTTTACCTCCAGCATGGGTGGATGTTTCTGAAGAATTAGCTGCAAACATGCAGCGTGCTCGGACAAAAATGACAGAGTTAGCCAAGGCCCATGCGAAAGCATTGATGCCTTCTTTTGGAGATGGGAAAGAGGATCAACATGCCATTAAACTTCTAAGTCATGAAATAACAGATTTGTTGAAGAAATCTGAGAAGAGACTACACACTTTCCTCCAGCAATCCTTTTGAAGATTCAACTGTCCGGAAAAATGTTCAGGTCAAGTATAGTTCTTCATTGAGTTTCTTTTCTTGATTCTTGATAGTTTATTGCTTGTACTATCCTTCGGAAATTCATGTGAGCTATTAGTATAGTCCTTTACTCATTACTTAGTTTATAATTTATGATTCAAGAAAATAGATTGAATACTTGAGGAGACAAGAAATTAGAATTTGACTAAATCAAGCAGTCAGGTTTAAGTACTATAGAATAACATAGACAATTGCCTCTGATTAAAGAAAAATCTCTATGGACAAAATCAACATTTTAGAAAGATGCAATTTTCCATTATAGTTTTAGAAGGAATCTCTAATTCTTCATTTCAAGTGACCATTAACACAAGTAGCCAACATTTACTATATATGAAATTCAGAAAACCAATGCAAATTCAGACAAATAAAATCAAGGTTATGCAACTGTGCAAACTGATCATAACATGGGGATCAAGGTTACATTACTGAACAAAGTGTCCCAAGGTTAATGAGCTGGAGACCAATTCAAAAGATGAGCATATGTCAAAGTATGTAATTTTGTTTTTCAGTAGTTGACTTAGGCAAATTTCCCCTTTCCCAATATTATAATAGTGGGAGTAATCTAATGTGTTTCTCGTTTGGTATGATATTCAATCTTTTAATTTTTTTTATTAGTTTTATATTTTCATTTTTTAATTTACTTATACAAATTTATGGATTGTATTTGTAGGTGACAGGTACTTGGATTTTGCTGATAATATGATGGTTGAAGATTGTTGAAAGTAAATTAGTTGAGTTTTTACTTTACAAGACTCTGTTAGTTATAACACTCAATGTTTTGCTAGTTTTTAGTTCGTGTTGGATTCAATACTTTTACAATAGTATTGCTTTTGTACTTTTGTGATGATGGGATGAATTGTGATAATGTGGTGAATGAATTGGATATTTTGGATGTAAAACTTTTCTATTTATATAATGGGTGAATTGTGATGATGGGTAAATGTGATGATGTGTAATTTTTTCTATTATGTGGTGAATGTTTTGTATTCTAAATAAATATTAGTAATAATGTTTAATGTTTTTATAAAATATTATAATTATCATTTAATAATGTCATTATGTATTTGTTAAGAAGACAGTTTAAAATGCCCTTATAAATTATCATTACTGATATATTTTAATGCCTTTATAAATATTTTTTCGTGACATTTTCAACTGCCAGTATATTTCTATATTCAAGACACTTTTGAAGTTAGCATAGATATTGTATAATGACATTATACAAATGTCAGGAATACTAGAGGGTCTATGCTAACACCGCATTTCAAAACAATTTTTAGTGATGTCACTATAGCTTTAGTGTCATTAAAAGTATACTATAAAGACGTTTATGTGTGTCCTTAAAGATGAAATTTCTAGTAGTGGATGAGTTCTCCTATGTTCTAACAGTCCTGCAAGACTCAATCAAGGCATCACAATACAAATGAAATCTAACTTAAACCATGTTTGACACACACATCAACAACACGATTGCATCAACAAAAAGTAACCTAGAAGAATTATTCTCCATGTTTGAAATTCATGAATTGAGATTTGTAGATCAAAATAAAGATTCAAACATGACACTGAAAGCAATAAGGATGAACCCAAATCAGACTCCTTCGTAGAAGAAAATGAAGCATCACTCATTGTACCTAATCTAAACAAATATTTTAAGTCTAATAAGTTCTTTAAGTCATATGAAAGGAAACAAAGAAGAAGAAATGTTCAGTGTTATAACTGCCACGAGCAAGGGCATATCAAGGACTACTCCCAAAACTCAATAAGAGCAAACATAAAGGCAAAAGATACATCAACCCGAAGCACAAGAATCTGAAGGTAACTTGGGACAAGTCAAGCTCCAAATCAGAAATCAAAGCTTATGCCAAACTTGCACTGATCGTAAGTCACTAAGAGGACACGAAGATGAGCATCGACTTAGGGGTAAAGTCATATGGAGAGAGCATTGATGAAGGAGGAGCTTATCAAAAGAAATCTTCAATGGAGGGGTAGCATTAGCACAACAAGTAAGCAAGGTACGTAACCTAACCCCCACTCAGTCCTTTAAGTTCATTAAAATTCTAACCAGATACATGACAAAGTTAATTAGAAAATGAGAATAATAAATAAAATTAACTTTAGCAAAGTCATGTTTACTAGATAATTTTGATAAGTTAAAATTAGAAAATGAAAACTTAAAAGAAAAAAGAGAAAAACTGAAAAACTCCATTGCATGCACATATAGGAGTAGATATTCTAAGTATTTTGGTTTAAACTAGTATTTACAAATCAGTTAAGGGGCAAATTAAAAATATATCTTAGAAATATGTCCCTAAAAAATACCTAGTTAACTCTGTAGGATGAAACCTATTTTAGGTTCCCAAATCAGTTTTAGCTTAAATTCTCTAATTTAAATGTTTTAATTACAACATCAAGTTTTTTTAATTTAATATTTAGTTATGAAAATTAAATTCATGAACATTCTATTAAAAGTTTATTTATAAATTATTTTTTGTGAATAATAAAAATATTACCTGTTAACAAAAAAATTTTCAAAATTTTTTAACTATTCTATTACTTTTTATGATTTGAATAACAAAAATTATTTTTTAAATATTAAAAATTCCTTGAAATTAATTTTTGAAAATTTTAATTTATCTGTTGATCCAGCAATTACTTGGCATATCTAGAAAAATTAGCAATAATTTTAACTCAAATAAAATTTTTAAAAATTTTCCCTTTTGAAATGTCTATTTTCTATTAAAAAAATTGTTTTTGAAAACTTTCTATTTGATTTCTACTCTAATTTTTTATATGTCTTACAAAACAGAAAATTACACTTAGAGGAACATTTTCAAACATTTTTAACAAAAATTGAATTTTCTTTGAATTTTCTATTAAGATAGGAATTTTTAATATTAAAAATGATTAGAAATTGAATTTTTTAAAAATTCAATTTTCTATTTGTTGAATTATTTTTTTCCAATTGTTAAAAAAATTCATAACTATTAATTATTTGAAGTATGAGACAAATTTTGTCAAATTATTTTTTCCTTACTTAACTTAGAATTCATTTTTATGTGATCAAATGGAGAGAATTGTTAAGTTTAGGGGTAGTAAGTAATTTTTTTTCATTTTTTTGTCCATAGATGTTATTTAAATGCTTAAATCTTTTACTTAATTTACCCTAACTTAATTTGGATTGCTCACATCAAAAATGGGGAGATTGTTGGTGCCCAGGTTGGTTTTGATGTGACCAACCAAGGTAGGTTAGGTCCTGTAGTTTTCTAATCTTGTGTCTATGTGTGCTGGAGCTTATGAACACAAGAAGTCGAGCGAAAGATGCAGTGGACGAGAAGGATGGTGCATGTAACGCCCGCCCCCAGCTACTACTTTCCAAGGACGGGTGCTACATTCTACTGCTCTACCATGCTTAGATAACTAGGAAATTCATAGCTTTTTCTTTAATTTTGAACTCACAAATCCTGAAACTCTGTATCAGTCGACTGCCCAGGTGACTGGCCGCGGTTCCAATCAACTCATTGCCCGAACAGAGACTCTCTGTTCTGGTACAGTCGACTGCACCAGTCGACTGGCACTGAGGCCAGTCGACTGCTCAGTCGACTACTCCCCGAACAGAAGCTACTGATTGCTTCTGTGACCTCGTGCCAGTCGACTGATAACTGTATCAGTCGACTGGCAGGTCTGAAAACTGGATTTTCAGAACCTGTAAGCCAACTTTAACCGTAGATAAGTACCCCATAATACTTACTACTACTCATATGAATTCCATAGATGTAAGAACTAATCATACTCTAAGCATGGGTATAGTTTTGCAAACATTCTAACATGTATAGCTAAGCAAAACTAGATAATTACATTGTTAAGTAAAAACTAAACTTTACAATGTAATTACATGTCCAAGACCTTTGATTCCACATATATCACACACCTGACTCTTCCCTTGGCTTCTTCAGTCCTCTATCTTCCTTTTTCCCTTATCTGCAGTAGAAGGAAATGCAGTCTATTAGC
>JBBPFQ010000002.1:375348-386871 GCA_037974815.1 Kaempferia elegans
GAAAACCCTTTTCTAAACCCAATTGATGTGTTCCATCATGTGGCCATGCATGTTCCTTCAATTTATAAATGTTGCTTCTGACAATGCAATTTGATCAAAAAGTGGCCTCTGCCTCTCCGACTGCCAATTAAATTCTTAAATTATTATCCTTTCACAATTTTCTCAATAATTTCTTTTAAAAAAAAGTTACAATCCTTTCCAAAGATGTCACGTTTAAATTTTGTGAGTGGACATCATTTATGCGGTAAAAGATGATTGGTTCACCCCAACACCTCTATTTATACGTCCCTAGGTTAACACGAAATATGTCGAGTGACTACTAGCCATCAATGCAAATGGTTAAGACATGAGAGAGGTATATACTTGGAGGCGCCGAGTTTCGATCTTAAAACCTCACGTGACAACTTTCTATGCCTACCATTGCACCTCCCCAATGGATGTCATTTATCATTCATGTAGGAGTTTTTTTTAGGTTTTAATAAATAGAGAATAGGAAATAAAATTATAGATGGTTGATTTAAGAGTTTTATATTTTCATATTAGTTTCATTCATTATTTATTAATAATCATCCATTCCCCACTAAAATCTAAATATTGAAACTTATTCCTATTTTCGTTTCTACCGAATCTCTTTCTATTTTATTAGCCCATTCATATTCTCAAATAAAATATAATCAAGCAACATCTTTTATAATGATACTCATTCCTCTTACCAAACAATGATACTCATTATCATTCTCCACTAATATCATTCTCATTCCCATTTTCATTCCCCTTACTGAACCAAACAACCCCTAAATTCATGCACATATATTCTAATTCCCCACTTATCCAATTGACTTACTATCTGCTCCCTTTGGCTTCTAGTTTTGCATGCACATGCATCATTTTGATATTGTAGTCGATTTCAGCTTTACATATAGTTGCTCAGAGATTTTGACCTGCTGAATCATGGATTGGTTTCATTGTTGTCTTTACATTTTGTTTCATATGTCGTTTTATCCGTGTCGGGTCCTTGTCTAGGAAGAATATGATATGTAAAGTTGATGAATTTTTTGATTATTCTATTTAGATGATTCCTAAGGTTTCTGTTATTATATTGTCACCGAATGGGGTACCGAGAACTATACACCCAGGGTGTGACATTGTCACAAGGGATCTCATGTACATTTTCTTAATTGCTCAATGCTTTTGATTTCCTTGGCAGAGATGGAACCACTCAATGTCAAACTCTACGAGAAATACAAGAATTTGAAGGTACTTTACTTTTTGACTGAATTCTTAGTTGATTTTATAAAATGATTCTTTTTTGTGATTTTGAGCTCACTATGCTCAGAAAAGGAAGTTCACAGATGAGGAGGAGTGGAACCATACAAGAGATGCTGAATTAAAAAGTTTTCAGTCTGGTATGATCTAGAAAGTTTCTCAGCATTCTTATTGGTCTTTTTATAGAGATGCCTTTTATATGGCATAGGAATGATGCACTTGACATTTTGGCTTCTTGTAGCTGTGGAGGACTTGATAGAAGAGTTGAATAAAGAAAACAAGGGGCTTCATCAACAGTTGTAAGAATTTATTAAATGTCCATTAATAAGTGGCTGGAGCTGTATTATTCAGAAATAGGGAATTCATTTCTAAGATAAGCTGATTGCAGGGATTCATTTCAGGAGAAATATGACCAATGTAGAATGTTACTGCTTGAAGAGGGCAAGAAATGTGAGAGTGTATTTCTTTATTTTTTGAACGTAGATGTGTTTTGTCATACACTTGTTTAGCCACATTTGTGATAAGTTGTCTTTAATAAATGCTACTAAAATGATTGTTTCCTGATTCTAGTTTAACAGTGTATCATGTGGTGACAAATTAGCTTTGTGACATTCCAATTCAGAGCATTTAGATAAAATATACATTATAGAGGCTTAAGATGTTTGACCTAATGCTGTTAGGTTGCGCCTTCACCAGTGTTTCAAGAAATGCCACAGTTTCAACAAAAAAAAAATGCTTTATCATGCTTGTGCTTGTTCCTCTTTTGCTTAACTCAACTAAAATAGTTTAGATGTATAACTAGTGGTAATATAAAATTTCTTTAAGCGACTTACAGAGTCCTTTGTTTGTTAGCTGAATGCACTTACATGCCAAACTAGGGCTACATGCAGATTTGGGTTTGTTTTTTTTCTCGTTGTATTTACTAAAAATGTGATTCACCTATAAGTTATACGTCCTATAGACCTATGGATTAGCAGGTTAGTATTCAGTGCAGGTTATTTTAATACCTCTATAACCTTTCATAATTCCATGTTCGTTTTTTCGAATTTGTTAGTTATTACATTTTAAGTCATCTCTTAATTCTCTTTGGTTAGTGAATTCTTGCAGCATGTTAGTTCTCTTTAAATTAACGCCTCGAGCTTTATTCCAAAATTGCTCAACTTAGTCGATTATAGTCTTTCATGTAACTTTCCTATCTAACTTGTCCAATCAGGGTCAAGTATGAGGAATTTAAAGTGTCAAGATAATCAGACTTATTTAGGAACTACAGATCAAATGTCATTTATTTTTGTAATGTAACTCTACATAGCAGAACTGATCAATATGTAGTGATTCAACATTAAACCAGGGATCTGAATAACGGTTGCATATTTGAAATAAACAGATCAATAGGCTTCTTTTCTGAACAATATTTTCAAAAAGGTGCACATATTTACCACTGTTTACCTGTTTGACAATGAAATTGCACTTATACTTGCTTTTCAATTATTTATTGTTTGGTTGGTAGATGGTGGTATGATTAAGTGACCCAGCAGCAAGTGAATTTATACGATCATATCGGTTATCAAAAATTGGTTACTGACTTTCATAATTCTGTGTTACCAAGCAATCATTTTGTTGTGAACTTGTGATTCCTTCTCTTAATTAATGCATTAGACTGAACCGGTTGTTTCTTGGTGATGTGTACTCATATGTTCATGATTTGGAAGTTTTTTTCTCCTTGTAGTTTTACATTGCTCATAAAATTTGAACCGTAAAACTTTCTTCACAGCCAAAGTGCTCTCGGATGAAGTTGAAAAACTTCAGAATCTTTTATTGAAGAATAAAGATACGAATAATGCTCTATTGCTTACATCTCCAAGTACAAGTTCTAAAGCTAGATCTGAAGAAATATATAAAAGCCCTCCAGGACAGAGAATAACAGAATCATGCGAGGAAAATGGAACTAAACACAAAGTGCCGACAATCGTTACTTATAATAACAAAAAAACTGGTACCAGTATGGTGAGTAAAGACTTCTAACTTATATATTACTTTTGTGCATATATGTAGAATAGACATCCTAATTGATTAATATCATAATCAAATTTTATCTTTTCACCATTGAACAGAAAGAATGCTACAAGAGAAACTTCAGCAGTCCAGGTATGCTAAATTGCTTATGTTTTCGGCGAGTTTAGGGCCTATTTGTGAATATGTAATTATATAGGGAAATATCTGTAATTATAACTTGTCCAATATCTAGACGTTTGATTATTTTGAACATTATCACACCAGAGTCACTATTCTGCCGATTGCAATCAACCACAATTTGTCACTGTTGTTCTTGTTTCCCTTATTGTGCTCTTTAAATTGAGACTTTGCCATTTTTCCTACTGATCCCTTTTGTAAGTGATCAGACTATCACTACAGAGAAATTCAATTGGAAAAATTAATCCTCCTGGGCTACTGCTGACAAAGTTTGGTTCATGGATTAAGACAAGGTTGTCTGACAACTTGTTTGGCCCAAACACCTAATGGTTGAGCTGGGTATCTGTCCTATTGAATCAATGAAGCTATGATATGATAACCACATTGCCATGATGAAGGATAGAATCAGATTTTCATTTTTTTTTTTTCTTAATGAATATATAGCTTATGGTGATTGTTAAGTTTTCTAAAGTTGGCCCTTGTCTTTGAGCCTGTTTTGCCCAGACACCTAATGATTGAGTTTGGTATTATTCCTATTGCACATTTCATTTTTTATGTTATGAATTTGCAACTTATGGAGATTGTTACGTGTCCTATAAGTTCTAATACTAAATGGAAAATGCTAATTAAATTTTAAAGAGATCTTATAATTGAAATTTTTAGCAAGCTTGAGTTTTATGGTGCCTCTTGTGCCATCTCATGGCATATTTGTAACTTTGTCTAGTTTCTTATATACTCTTATAGAGAATAAAGGTATCTGTGTTTATGATTTATTTTTCTCCATCATTCACAACTTTATTGATTTTTTTTCATTATCTGTAGGTAAGCAATCAGATGATAGCAGCAATTTCATATTTCAGACTCTTATGGGGTTCTTAGTAGGCATGGATTTTTATGTCAATAATCAAACTGAAAGCCCCTCAATTTTGGTGGTTCACAAAACTAGTGGTAATACAACCTTTGCTATGCCTAGACAAATAATTAGTTCCCTAACATTTCCTGTGCTTGTGCTGACTTTCTAGTTGGCGAAGATTGCATCTTCTGCTATTTTAAGTAGATCATTGTACACCTAGTTGTGATTCGTTATTGCATTATAAGATCATCGTATACCTAAAGGATATGAATTTATATTGTTCATACTAATGTGATTTTGGCCTGCCCCCAGGCTACAGCTTTAGCTTAACATGGATACAACATGAAGGTGATGAAGGTGAGTGGATGTATCATGTTTCTTCACTAGGGACATTAGAGAGCATAGCTTTGGATTGGATGAAGGAGGACATCATATTTAGCGCAGCCATGTGTCGCGATTTCTTCGAAAGGGTATCGCTCATCGTCGGCCGAATGTGACTAAAGATGCATCTTCCATGGATCAAAGCTTGGAACTCTACTTAAAACAATTAACAGCAGGGTTCAGCAAAGTTTAAGTACCATTAACTTTGTAGCGTTTTGTATAAAGTTTCTACCACTAACAGAGATCTGTGTATCCAGATTCCCACCTGCTTGTTCAGTTTTAACTTTGAATGATAAGTTTGCCTGGATACTTTGATAGATTTAATCTTAAGGGTTTGTTTTTAAAAATTAAATTATAGAGCGAGCTCAAAATTTTTTTTTTTAAATTGTTGCATATTATTCCTATCTGGTTCCTCCACGTGTCACTAAATTTGACTCCCTATCATCATTGAGGTGACGCGACATTCATACATGCCATGGCACGTTGCATGATGCTCCCACAGAAAAATCAAACTCAACCCGCGTCGGTACCCGCGACAGACCCCACCTTGGCCCCACTGCTCTTGATGAATGATCCGACGGGTAGCATTACGACACGGATTTTAATTTTGACCGTCGGATGAAGCTAGCTGGTTGCGAAGCAATATCTAACCGTCCGATACAAGCGAGAAATGGACGAAGGGAAGTAGAGAGAGAGGAGACAGACCCGACGGCCCCGAAAAAGTTCACCAGTGCGATCTGGTCACCGCAGTTCCCTGTTTTGGCGACTCTTTGGCGGCACCGATTCAACCGGTGAGCTTACCACTCCTGCTCTGCACTCTCAGCTACCCTTCCCACCCCTTCTTTTCTTTATTCCTCCTTTCCGAGACAGCCGCTGAATCCTTCATCGGAGAGGAGGAAGAGGTGGTTGTTTGGGGAGAGCTCGTTCCGAAGATGGCCGTCGTGGAGACCAAGAAGGGCGATGATCTAGTGGCGGCTGGGAGCGCTTCCACCTCCGTCGACGCCGGAGGAGCGGCGGAGCTCCGCGGCCCCAAGGATCTGGAAGCGACCGAGCCACGCAACTACCGTGACACCTCTGCAGACGCCTTTCTCTCGAGTCCCAAGGACGTGATTTCGTCCGCGGGACCAAGGCCTAACGGCGTCGCTACCAGAGACGAGGAGTTTAAGCGGGAGATGCGGGACCTGGAGGAGCTTCTGTCGAAGCTGAATCCCATGGCGCAAGAGTTCGTACCCTCGTCACTCACGGTGACGGGGAGTAGTTTCGGCGCCGGCGGAGTTTTTTATGCGAAAGGCTTTGGGGTCGGCGATGGAGTTGGGAATGGTGACGAACGGGTGAGTGTCTAGGATGCAGCTGTTTCGCATGATTCTGATCTTGATGCTATTGTGCTTTTCTTTTAGAAAAAGAATGGATACGTTCGTGGGAGACGTCGGATGACTAGCCGGACTAGTATGGCACAGCGAGACGAAGTGATTAGAAGAACTGTGTATGTCTCGGACATCGATCATCAGGTAATAGCTAATTAGGTTTATCCACAATGTTAAATACTTTTTATGCTCTCTTTTTCTTTGTCTGAGACATTTTCTGGAGGATCTAAATGAACAACCTATTTGACTAGTGGGATCTAAATGAACAACCTATTTGACTAGTGCGATTGGATTAAATAGATCCTTTATTAAAAAAACGATTTTTATTTTGAAATTTCTAATTGGAAGAACCTAGCTTCCATGTTGCAAATCCTTGATTTTGCCTAGATCCATACTTTGTTAACATGATCAATATACTTCTGTAATTCATACTGATGGTGTGCATTTTTTGGTGATTACTTGTAAAGTTATCATACTCTAGTCATCAATGAGAATTCGGCATGATAACCCATTTTGAACTTGTTACATGCTTATGCATTATTTTGATTTGTTAGTTCATGATTTCTTAGTAAGTTTGAGAGTTTGCAGTATACTTAATCAAGCTAAGTGATGCTAGTGTATTGATCGACTAGTGATGCTACATTGCTCTACTTGTTTTGGTAGCTTGTTATAGGAACAGTTCTATGATGTAAAATCAAATAACAATTTGTATTACCAGGCATCCTTGAATACATTACCTTTAGAGAAAGTAACTAAATCATATGTTGGTTGTGCCACAATGCTTTGTTTGATTGCTAAATACTGTTTCAATTTGTATTTAAGCTTCATAGCAATCTGAATTTTATAAATAAGTTCATTTATTAACTTAAGTTGGATTTGTTTATGGATAAGAAATTTTTAAATGATTTATTGTAGCATAGTTCACTTTTGAACTTGTTCATACTGGAGTTTTGATCCACGATTCTGTATATATTTAGGTTACCGAAGAACAGCTAGCTACACTTTTCATTCATTGTGGCCAGGTTAGTTGCCTTTACATCCTTCACATGTCTCTTAATAAGATTACACATACTTGTAGATGAATGAATGTTTTATGCCACAGGTTGTTGATTGTCGCATGTGTGGGGACCCAAAATCAGTTCTTCGTTTTGCTTTCATAGAGTTCACTGATGAGGGTAGTTTTCCTTTTTTTGTACCCTTGGTCTGGGTCAAATTGTATTTAATCATCACTGATAATTGCTATTGGCACATTCAAAATTAGAGGGTGCGCAAGCTGCTTTAAGTCTATCAGGGACTGTCCTTGGATTTTATCCAGTAAGAGTGCTTCCTTCAAAAACTGCAATTGCACCTGTTAATCCAACATTTTTGCCTCGGGTAAGAGAATTTTGTAAATGTTGACTTTAGCTTCCATATATGTATCAAACCAATCAAACCCCATCAACATTTTTGTCATAGCCAGGATCCTTACCATTATCGCCTAACTGAGAATTTCTGTAATTTCAGTCTGACAATGAGCGTGAGATGTGTTCAAGGACTGTCTACTGTACAAATATTGACAAAAAGGTTCATCCTAGTATACCTTGGTTAATTTGTCCAAATTTTGTTTGCATAAATTGCTCATTCATAGCTTATTTTCCTTTTGCGGCAATTCCTGCTATAGGTGTCTCAAGCCGACATTAAACTCTTCTTTGAGTCTATTTGTGGAGAGGTTGGTTGCACTTGCTTAACTACTTCTTTAATATATTTATATGGACTATTATGTATTCCTAACCATGGCTTAATTAAGGTTGAATAATAAATGGCATTCTGTAATCTTAATATCTCATATACTGATTAATGAATACTGATAACTAGATGATATTACAAATTATATTTTACAGGTTTATCGCTTAAGACTTCTTGGAGATTACCATCACTCTACAAGGATTGCGTTTGTTGAATTTGTGATGGTTAGTAACTCTTAGCTTTGATTAATCCATGCTGACTTTTATGATACTGTTTTTTTTTAAATCTTCCGTTATTATTTTTTTTTGTTAATTAATGTATGGTGAATTTACTAAAAAATCCTATTATAGATGCCAAATTATGATAGTGTCCCTATTTGCCATGTTAAGTATGGTAGTGAGGTGAACCGCCACCTTATGGTGGTAGTTGCAGGAAATTATATCTAGCAGGTTGACCATCTCAAAAAGCATAGTTTCTGGTGCTGCTAGTCAGCACGGGCAAAATTCTGCCCACTGAGTGTTACGTGGCAAAATGGCAAGGAAGAAGGAGAAAAAAAGAAGGGAGTAGATGAGCGGCGAAGAAAGGGAGAGAAAATATTAAAATAAAAATGTATTATCAATTCAATTAAATAAATATCGAAATTGTACCGGCGCAGAACAATACAGTATTTGAGACCTATCGTTCTGGCAAAAAATTGTAACTTTGGCTTGAAATTTTAAACTTGCTCAAAAGTACCTGAAATCTAGCTCTGAGTTTCATGAAAAATATATCTTATATGTTGGGATACAAAATTACAAATAACATATGGAGTTTGCAGACTGCTAACGAATTTGATTTAGGTTTATACTTTCCAACAGATCAACAGATGTTACTATGTGAATGCCCTCTACTACTTATGTAGTGTTAATTTCACATGAGGAAAATGCTTAGTAATTAGATTCTCGCATAGCAGACTTGTGAATAGTTGAGATATTCATCATCTCACTTTAAATGTTGTCACTAAATATATGAATGTTATGGGAAGTCTTAATTACCAACTGCTGATAATATGATGTTGCTGCTATTGATGGGGTTTCAATTTTATTTTGTATCTTGTTTCTTCAGAAAGTGCTAGGTTTTTATTCCGGTGATGTATGATAAAGGAAAACAACCAGATATTGCATCTTCCTTAACTGTATAATCCATTTATCATATTGTGTATGCTTACAAATTTAATCTTCCATTTCTTGTTTTGTTCAAGTCTAACTTCCATTCGAAACCTATTTCTTAGATCTTAGTAATTATATGAACTTGATATAAGCAATACCAAGATACAATCAAGTTTCTGAAATCTGACCTATAAATAAGGGGTGCAAATGAGCTGACCCAAGCCCAAGTTTGACAAGCTGGTTTATTTAAAACCTTATTGAGCTTGAGATTTTATCGAGTTAATTAATGATATTGTTGTCCTTATAATTTCAAGTAAAGCATTGATTTAATATGTAAAACTTATATTATTTTCTTTTTTTTAACATATTAATATTATAGATAATTTAAAATTATAAAATTTATAGGTTACTGTATTTTTATATATTTGAATCAAAAAATAGAGAAATCATTTTATAATCAAGACATACAGTTTCATAATAAATAAGCTTATTTATAAATTGTGTCCAGGTTCAAAAGTATTGTGCACACTGTAATTGCAAAACTTTGTATGTTTATTTATTTAGAACTCCAGCTAGACACTTGATGCAAAGAAATTACATCTTTGAAGCGCAATGGAGTGATTTCATTTTCACTCATGTTGGAGTTTGAGGCCCTCATTTATCAGGCTGTATCATGATATTCAGTTGGATGAATCGGACCCCGCGTCTTGTTTTGTACTTGGGAGGATTCCCACATTTTGTCCAAGTAACAGGAAATGTCGATAATATAGGTAATCCTGCACAACACCTGGTGATCCAGAGAAGAGACCATTTGTTTTAACCCTTTGCCTTTAGGATGTAACTAATTCCTAATCCAATACACTCAAAATCCATACGTACGAGGTATGGATTCAAAACTGTCTCTGGCCATGTTGCATTGTATTTGCCAGAGTTGTATTATCTTTCACTCAAGTTTAAATGCTACCGATCATTCTTGTACATGATAATTCATTGTTTTAGCTGTTCAGTGGATACCTATCCCAATCAATGTGCTTTTGATTTGATTATCGGAATTCATCATTTCAGGCTGAGAGCGCGACTGCTGCTCTGAACTGTAGTGGTGTGGTTTTAGGATCCTTACCCATAAGGTAAGCTATGTGCAATAATTCCTTTACCTTTTCTATCTAGTTCTTCATTATTTTCTATAGATTTTGGAAATAATCTCAATACTCTGATTTCATATAGGGTCAGCCCGTCGAAGACCCCAGTGCGTCCGCGTGCCTCACGCCCACCGATGCATTGAATCACACAACTACTATATAAGTTGGTCAGCGGCAGTATATACACACTTCATATACAGAGATCTATCTTTTGGTCGATAACTTATGTGCATGTTTCTTCCGGATAAATGGTTGGATTTTTCCTTAGATTTAGCATTTCTCTATGTTGGCACAGAATTTGAGCAACTTTATGGTGGTAAAATTTCAGCTGTTTAGTATTCATTATTATCTAGTTAGTTTAAGATCTTCTGCTGTGCTCTTAAAAGTTTGATCATCATGTTGGTGTAAAATCATTTCGCCCCATGAAATTTACAGTTTTACTTTTTCTAACAGCGTGTTTAGAAATCAATGGTATTGAATTCTATTTTTTTAGATTTACTTTTCAGTAAAGAATTGATAAGGAATTAAAATTTAATTTCATTCTAACTCTTTAAAATAAATTAGGCATATTTAGGAAGAGAAATCATAGGTTGAAATTATTAAATAATATTCTATTTATATATTAAATTTTATTGAGGAAGGATAAAATGATAAAAATATAAAAATATAATTTAATTTTGATAGATTTTAAATTAAGAAATTTAAATTTAATTTAGGATGCAATATTAGAGGACAGTTAAATAATTATACACAATTGAATAGTAAAATAAAACACTCTTTATAAGAAGAAAAAAGAAAACATTTTTGCCCTTAGAGCACATGCATTCGTGCGTTATTAGAGTGTTATAACACTACAACAACGCACCACTTGCATTACAATCAATGCAGCGCATTATAATGCTGATGCAATGAACACATTTATTTCATTACTTATATAATTTTTTTTTAAAAAAAATCTTTTTTAAATTATAATTTACTAATTCAATTAAAAAATAAAAATATGTAAATTTTAAAACGGCTAGGTAATGACTAGTAACGATCATTTTAATTTAATTTTATTTAATTATTTAAATGGTTAGGTAGCGGCTAGTAAATTTATACAACAATTAGTTAACGACTATTTTAATAAAAATAAATTTGAGAGAATGAATATGTTAATATAATATGTATATGGCACGTGAACCCCACAGATAATGAGTATTAATGTTAAAATGAATTTGAATGAGTATTAATGTTAAAACGAATTTGCGATAATAAATATGTTAATATAATGTGTATGTGACATGTAGACTCTATATTTTTTATGAGGTGGTGAGTGTTATAATATTAAACGAATGTGAATGACCGTATAAATATTGTTATGCATTTCTTTACAGTTTGGTTTCTTATAAATGTCTATCTTTCAACTGTATCAACCGTTTAAGACTGCAAATTTCTAAAAACTTCCAAGATCTCAA
>JBBPFQ010000002.1:386971-397677 GCA_037974815.1 Kaempferia elegans
TCCGACCTATTCAAGATTTAGATGAGTAGATAATAATACTAAATTGTATTAGAGGGCAGTTAGATATACACGATTATAAAATAAAAAACTGCACTTTTGCCCTTATAAATATTGTTATGTTTTTCTTTTCGGTTTGGTTTCTTATATATTTATGCCTTTCAGCTCTATCAACCGTTTAAGACTGCAAATTTCTCAAAACTTATATATATTAATAATTCTGAAATAATTTAATAATTTCTTTTAAAATACTTTCGGAATTTCTTCTATCGATAGTAAAATGTGGTAAATATGTTTATTTTTTTTACTTATTAGTATATTTAAACCTTTTGATACTCTATAGATTTTTAGATTTGATTATTCGTTACTTCTTGGGGTTTGTTCGTCAGCGGGTTCCGGACCATCCCCTTTTGACCTACTTCCCCCAATTTCCATTAGATATCGCAAGGAGAAGCTCGATTTGCTGCTGCCGCTCCCATCCAGAGGTTTGTCGGCGGTGGTGTAGACAGGCCGACAGGGGGAGGCAATGGTGTACTTCTGGCTGACCGCCTTCTTCCTCCTCGTCGCCCTCATCGTTCTCGTCATCCACCAGGTGCCCTCTCGTTCTTTCCCTAATAATGGTCCATAAATTATACTCTATTCCCGCCCTAAAGCCTTTGGAGGCTCATAGCTTATCTCATTCAGACGATAGGAAGGATAATAAAAAAAAAAAAATCTGACCTTTTTAGTTCTTTGTCCGTGTCTCGGCTGGGATGGAATTGAGGCGGATGCTAGAAATGGAAGGGATTTTATTATAACTTTTATTGGAACCAGGGGTTTCAACTAGTTTCGTTTCGCATGGCTGCCGATTAGAACGTTTGGGAATCTTTTATCTCATATTAATTATCCCAAGAGAGATTAAAAATGTATTTTTCTCTGATCCGTAAGAGAGAGATTTCTCCAGAGAGTTCACGTCTCACACAACTATTTTGATGAAAATTTGCTTTTGGTAAAATTTCAAGTTATTAATTTCCTGTTTCCTTTAACTCTCGAGTGGAATTACAGGCCCAAATTCGAGAATTTCACTAAGTCTTTTGTTTCATTCAGATAGATACATAGTTATGGCACTGTAGGATGCTATTATGGCTGAGTGATATTGCATTTTCTGAAGATTGGCTAGCCTGCAAATGCTTGGACCAGTTGGTTAACCATTGTAAAGTTTATGTGTGATGGTATTGTTTAATGTTCATTGTCAAGCTAAATCTTCTGATATCTTGACTTTATTTGTTATATATGTTTATATGTTTTTACTTCAAACATGAACAAAATTTCTTATTATCCTACCATAACACTTATAAATTGTCTGCAATTTTTTTTTTGGGCAGCTTATGTGTTTGGCCGACCTAGAATTTGATCATATCAATCCTTATGACTCAGCCTCACAAATAAATAAAGTGATATATCCAGAGTTTGGTTTGCAAGGATTTTTGTGCCTACTCTTTCTCTTGTCTGGAAATTGGTGGATGGTTTTGTTTTCTGTTCCATACCTTTACTACAATGCAAGATTGTAAGTTTCTGGCTGCTGAGTATTTTAGTAGGAAACAAATTCTTAATTTATTGTCAAGCATTTCTTACAGAAAACCTTAAATATCTTATGGTGTTGGCTTAAAGCCATCTTTTTGTACAGATTTATACATGCACATGCTGGTGTACATTATTCATTTAAAATGTTTGGTGAATATCTTGTCAAGTTGCTGCTGATGTCAAATGCCTCAAGAAGAAGAGCAAATCAATTCTTTTATTCATATATGATATACATATAGGGACAAGTAAATTAGTCTAGTGGCACTTGTCCAAATCAGCCTCTCAACATTAAGTGCTTAAAGCCTTTTCAAAGTAATTCTTCTCCACTTTTTTGATAAATAAATCTGCAAAAGCATGCCAGAAAGAGTGCCTTTTGAAGATATTAAATTAGACACTTTAGATAAACAAGACAAGAACTGGAGGTTGACAGATCTAGAAGGATAACACAAAGTCATGCTTAGTATCTCATGGCTATCAGACCCCGTTAATGATCAGTGTTCCCTTTGGATAGAATTGTATCTTTTTCCAGCAGGCTAAGCCACCACATAGTAGATGATGTAGAGGATCTGTAATTTCAAACACATTAGATTGCTGTTTCACACCCTCTAGTAATATTTTATTTGTTTGGATGCTTTAAATACATCTCAAAATTAGTGGATAGAAAGCATAAGGAAGAGGGATTGGATAATTGAAGAGTAATTGATAACACAACTTAGAATTGAGGTGGATGGATTTTTAATTTCTGAATAGATTGATTCATCTTTAGTTTTTGTTTAAGTTGATTCAAGCAAAACCTCAATAGAAATGATCTAATTCTGTATCTGGTTGCGTGGAACTTGAAAGCGGTTCATTGTATAAGTTTCTTTCGTGCTTTGCACAGAGAGAAAAAACCAAGAAGAGCATTTCTTGACCAATAGTTGTTTATTAAGGAACCATTTCTTCAATAATTGATAAATCTGAACTTGAAGAACAGCTTTGTATGCGAAATCGAACAGAATGTCTTGTCTGCTATTTGATAATATCTACTTACAGGTACCAGAGGCGGCAACATCTGATAGATGTAACGGAGATCTTTAACCAGCTCAATCTAGAAAAGAAAAGGCGCCTCTTCAAGCTTATCAACCTTGTTATCCTTCTGTTCCTGACATTATTCTGGTAAACTGCATTTGTTGCATACTGTTTGAGTCTTATTCTCACGACATAATCTAATTGTTGCCTTTGTGTGCGAACGTGTAGGATGATTTATAGCATATTGGAAGATGTCTAATAGTTGCCAACACTCTGAGCTTCCACTTCTTGTTTCTTCGTCTGATAATTCATTATCGGTCACGGCGATTGCAACCGACGCCAATGTACTTCACGCCGATACAAGTTTCTTTTGTGTAGATCAATTAGTTGTTCGTTCGGTCTCTCTTTTTAGTGATGAGATTTCTTCGGGAAATCAGTGAACTTTGACAACGAGAACAACAAAGTCCAGCTTTCAATCGGTTGTGTTCCTCTTGGAAAAAATTATACCGTATCAGGTACATGTAAACTTCTATCGGATGATCTTATTGCAAGTGTGAGTGCTACAATACCTTGTAAACTAGACATTTCTTAATTTTTAAAATATTTTTGTAATTTTTCTCTTTTTGTTTTTTCCTACCATACTCAACATGTTCATGGATTTAACTAACTATCCCACATTAACTAATCAAAAATGAACTTACTATTCACAGGACCAAACAACTATTTTTCAAATCTTTCATGAAATGAAATTTCTCCCTTCAGGGTATTGCAAGGAACAATGATCATGGCATAACATATATATACAATAACACCATTTCTAACAATAATTAATAGACATAATGTTTCTAAAATACATTCTTTAAAGAAGAATAAGCATTCTTCTCTATTCTCATTCATGTTTGTGATCTGTCCAGGTGTTCATGTTGGACTAGCAATGCAGCACCATCTTTTGAATGCTTTCTTATCGGGATTTATAAGCTTAGAAAGTGCAGCCTTAGTTTTCCTTATTTTGATCTTAAACTCTATCTTCCACGAACCCAAGTAGGGTTTTGGATTTTGATGTTCTTTCCATGGCTCCATATCGGCGAGCAACCCATGGTCGGCAACTCTCGCTCCTCGATCAAACTTCTTGCGCTGAAGACCTACATTGTGAATGTTCTCACTCTCTTTTTGGGGTATGGCTGACAATTTCCCAGGTGTTTGAGCTCCAACAGAACCTGCATCTTCAGATTCAAAGAAGTGGTCCTTTTTGGACACATCTAGTTTCTGTTGCAACGTTTCCTCGAGAATAGGGGTTTTTCTTTCTATTATGAGATTCATCTGCACAAAGGGTAAAAGATTCACTTTACTTGATGTATACTAAACATGTTTTCACCAAAATTTCAACTACTTCTGAAAGAAACGCTCAAATTTCTTTAAAAACATAGGAGCTTCACTGCATATCTTCCAAAAAAAACAAACATAGTTCGTCATCAGTATCCTACAAGACAATATATTTTATAGAAATAAACTAAACAACTTGAGGAACTGCCAGGTTGGATTTTCAATCCATTAAACCAATTGGACGTCAAACTATAGAGAGTGAGAAATGAGGAGGCTCGAAAGCTACAGAAGAAGATTAACACAATAATACCTGTATTAAACAAGCACAATAGGTGACAAGAAGATATGCGTGCCATACAAAAAATACCTATCGAAGAAACGTAAAGTAGAAGTAACTAGTAAATTAGTCAATACCAGGAATAGTGTTTTTCCCTCTTAGCCAAAAAAAAAACTAACAGAGCTTGGATAATATGTTAATTGCTCATTCATCAAAAAGTCTGGACATGATGGTAAGTTAGCAATATGTATAGAAACATTCATGGTCTAAATTCTACTTCATGCACATGAGTTATACTCGTGAATTAATTGGTAAGTTCTGGAGGATATGTTACAGATCCTTGCATGACTAACCTTTGACACCTCCCTTTTCTCTGAAAGGGTATGAACAAACTTTGACTCCTGTTTCTTTAAAACAGCAAAATGTTTCCTTGCCAACCAACCTCGAATAACTGAAGGTAGTTGAGAATTATCAGAGGAAACACCAACAGATAGTGAATGCTCAAGCAAGTAATTCAAAACTATGAATCTTACCAGCCTGCAAAATGATAATATCCTTCCGCAGACCAGTATATACATTACGAGTGAGCCACTGCTTCACATTTTTCTGGATAACGATAGCTGCACTCCATCTCTTTATCATGACTTCAAAGTTGTGCCTTGTTCTTTCACCTCGTACAACTGAACTCAACAAAGGTTTCCAAAAAAACATTTGGGGTTAGTAGAGTTTTTCTCTAATTGTAGGTAAGTTGAGAATTATCAGAGTGCCAACACATACTGAAAGCCCTAGAAAGTCATTCAAAATTATGTATAGCTTACCAGCCTGCAAAGTGATAATATCCTTTCGCAGGGAATTATATGCAATACTCGTGAACCACCGCTTTACATGTTTTTGGATAATTACAGCAGCACTCCATCTCTTTATCATGACTCTGAAGTTGTGTCTTTCTCTTTCACCTCGTACAACTGAAGTCAACAAAGGTTTCCATCAAAAACATTTGAGGTTTAGTAGAGATTGTCTCTAACTGAAAGTAAGTTGAGAATTATGAAAGAAAACACCAACACAACAATAAAAAAAAAGATTAAGAAATCAATTCTAAACTATGGATACTTACCAGCCTGCAATGTTATAGTGTCCTTCCGCAGGACAGTATATATATTGCTAGCGAGCCACCGCTTCACATGCTTTTGAATAATGACAGCAGCCTTCCATTTCTTTATCATGACTTCAAAGTTCTGCCTTGTTCTTTCACCTCGTACCACTGAATTTCACCGAAGGTTTGCCAGAAAACCATTTGAGGTCAGTAAAGCTTTTTAATATCAAGAAAATGATGTTTGCTAAAAAGGCAACTTCATTCAAAAATCCATTCTACCAATTAAAAAATATGAAACTTTTTAATCACTGCATTCATATAGAGGGAAATTGTCTTTCATACGGTTGATCAGCTAGAGCATTGATGTGTTTTGATAATTGCTTATTAGTAAGCCTCTGTAAAGGAAGCATATATGTTTTTCTCACTGTGAATTACATGATTGTAGTATTGCTGCTCCCTTCTTCAGCTGTTGATAGTGAACCTGAGAACGGAGAGCACGATAGTTCTTTTGAACACAGAGAATCGCCCGCAAATTCATATTCCTTGCATCTTCTAGGCTTGCAACCTGTGAAAATAATAGAAAAATGAATTTGCAAGGTATGACATTTTCATGTATTGAGAATTGAGAACTACTCAACTTGTGCATAAAAAAAATGTGTTTTGAGAACGTTCAATAATTTACATACATATACTAGAATAGGTCCTTCAAACTAAGCATGTGGATAAATAGTTTTAAAGTCGCTTGTCATTAATAATCCCAGGTTACCTCACTAAATGATGAAATCAAGTGGCACTACAGAGGCTGAAAGTTGAATCCTTGATAACATGTGTATCTATTACTTCCTTCAACCAAAAAATTTAGCAATATTGAGAAATAATTTTTACCTTATCCTGTCCATGTAGAACTTTACCACTGTAATCAAGCGTATTATCTGTCGCAAGTGCTGTCGGCGAAGGAGCAGTAAGCAATTTAGTGGCATCTGCAACCTCACAGCTTACATGGCCTGGAAACGCAACACACCGTGATTCCTCCAGCTCAGACACATTTGGAATCATCTCACTACCAAAAGTATCAGTTCTAAGCACCACTTTCCATTTTTGTTCATCTCTCTTGCCTTGTAATTTTACAAAGTTGGGCAAGTTTCCAGTTTCGCTGCCTCCGACCTTAAGATGCGCCACACATAGCCTTCTTGAAGTGGGCAAGCGACCCCTCGACATTGGACGGACAGGCAAAGCCGGCAGCAGATCCTTCGGCTGCTCATCCCTCTGCCTGATAGCGTCCAGCATCATCTCCAGCGAACTCCGAATGACCACAGCGCCCATTTATTTGACTGAAGACAAGCACAAATCCTCCTTCAAAAGGTGAGAAAAGGAACAGCAAGATCCACACGTCTAGTCGCCTGAAATCCTCGAGTCGACAAATATCCAGAAAGGAACCAAACCAAAAGCAAAACTTTTATCTCTGTACCTGCAGTGATTTCTCCTCCCAAAGCGAGAAAACTAGGGTTTGCTCTCCGCGATCCAGTCGACACGCCCTTCCTCCGCTCGCTTCTATAGCACTGTAACCGTTCGAGAGAGCAAAAAAAGGAAACCGCACTGAGGTACAAAAGCACTTCAAGTTGTTGAAAATTACGAAAGAGGAACTCCGAACACTGCAGTCTTTTTGTGCGAAGGTGGCATTATCGTTAATTTTAGACGGTCAATGGCGCAAATTATTCTGTCGCATTCGAAGTGCTTTTTGTTTCGAACGTTGCGGGCTGCTGGCCGAGCAGCAGCAACGGCACCGCCAGATGGCAGCACGCTCCGACCTACGAAATGACCGAAATGCCCCTGTTTTTTTTATTCCTAGTGTCTGCTTCAGAGACCAAATGACGTGGCTTTTTCAAATTCGAATATTATTATTATTATATAATTTCAACAAATTTCTTAACGCCCCGCCATTTTTTCCCATTTTACATTCTCGACTCTCTGAGTGAGAAAATAAGTCGAAGAACAAGGTCAAAAAATTTTCGACCAGAATGGAAGACCATAAAATTTATTCAGAACTTGCTTAACAATTTATTAAAAATGATATCGAAATGGAAAGTCGAATAAATCCAATGGAATGTTCAACCAGAATAAATCTTTCGGCAATAACACCTTCCCATCCTCAGGCAGACTCTCGGCTACGTCAAAAGTTATATCTGAAAGATAAAGAATTATGTAAATTAAATCATATAAGCACAAATAATAAATAAAATAATTAATTTTGTCTTCAGAGAAGAAATAATTACATGACAACGGTGATGGCGATGGTGGTGCAGGCTCAACAATGTGCCTTTTTGAAGATATTGGAGACACCATGGAAGATATAACAAGGAGGATGGTGAGACTTAACATAAGAGCTTTTGGAGCCATAATTGTAATTAAAGAAGGTTTTTAGTTCCTCTCTTGAAGGATAAGTTGTCTCAATAGTGTTCTTATATATATATATATGTTTGCCTATTGGAAGTTATGAATTATGTAAGTTTTTAATCTCATAGTGATCGGTTACATATATGCGTTTATATGAATTGTCCGTCCTTAAATATTCCATAACTTGCGTTAAGTATTTGGAGATTAATTATTAGTGCCTTAAATATTAATATATTGAATGAAATATTTTACTTTTCATGAAAAAAAAAATAGCAAAAGAGTTTTGAGCGGAAGTTCAGGGAGATCAAAAGAAGCACATCGTGTAGTTTGATTGAATTGGACTGGTCAAACGGGTCGTATGAACCAAGTGAGGTGGGAAAACAAAATACGTTAAAGCTGTTTATAAATTAATTGATCCTCTTCTTCCTGCTTCCTTAAGAACTTACAAATATAACTAGGTTTATCCTCTTCTTCATTTGCTGCAACTTCCATCCATAAAACAACAAATAAAATAGTTAAGAAAAACAATTCAACATTCAATAAAACATATATTTTTAAAATGTAAAAGCTGGTCAACCACCTAATTCGATAGCAGAAATTGCAGACCTCAGAATCTCATTGATAGTCCAAAAGCATATGATTTTTTTTTTTTTACCAGAAACATGCACATAAATATACATATTGAAGTTGCTCCAAATGAGGTATTGAACCGTGGGATTCGATATGTGTGTGTGTGTGTGCAAATTAAACTCAAAAACTATAAAATAATATCAAAATTCACCTAACTCTCTTGGCGAATCTCCAAAGAATTTATTATGGATCAGAAAGTTGGTGTAGAGTTCCCTGTTTGTAAAGCTCCAATTCACCAAGTAGAAAACTTGGTTTGGAGTTAAAAGGCACTTCTCTACAACCCTGATTGGGAGGAAGATTTATTTCCAAAACTCAGCATTCTCAAGGAATATTCTTATAGATCTTCAAGTGCTTGCTTCAAAATCTTTAGAGACTCACCTAAGCGCATATAGACTGTTGAGTGCACAGATCATGAACTGCATCCAAGGGTTGCTGCTGTTTGCTTCTTCCCTTTGAACCCATGGTAAATCCTTCAGTGTCCTGGCTTTGAATCTTCTTTGTACGTCTCGGTGTTCCATGAGTATGGGGTTGAGAACCATGACCTGAATTAGCCACACTGGTAGTATTCCCTGTACTTGTTCTATTATGATTAGGTGTGTTGACAGTGTCCTGAGCTTCAGCTGGGGACCTGAAGCTATTTCTTATGGACTTAAAAATGAAGCTGAGCAGAATTTGCTTTGCAAGTTCAGTCCTCTTCAAAGCTGCCGAACTCTCCATCGCTCTACTTTTCTCTTGCAAATCTTGTCCTCCATTAAGTTGAATCCTCTTGATATTTCCTTTATCAGAAACTTTATCAGTTTCCAATTTATCTTCCTCAAGAACTATAGAAGTTCGATCGGAATTGTTCCCTTCAGTTGTAGGAATTTGTGTTGCAGGAATAGCAGGGTGATCTTGTTGTTCCAAAACTTTTACAGGCATAAATTCAGCTGCATGAGGGTTCATGATGGTAGACGTAGGTCTGCTTCTGTTTGTAAAGATTTTCTGGGTGTTGGAAGGGAAATGTTTCCTTCGGGAAGAATGAACTGTCCTGTGGTACAGTATTGATCTTGGACCACATGGTACTCTGGAATTAACAGATTGAGTTGAGGGAATTTCTAAGGATCGAGTCATCATCTGTTGAGAAACTCTTAAGTCATAACATCCTCTGGTATCAACTGAGTTATATGGATGAGACATACACAATAATGATCCTGGTTTGAAAGGAGGAGCTGAAGCCGAAAGTTTACTCCCATTCGTTGTTTCTATCTTGGTTGTCAATTCCTGATTTGTATCAATGTCCATTTTTTCAGTTGAATTTGATGCGTTCCCATCACTTGATTGAGCCTCCCTTTCGGTATCGTTGCTCAATGTTTCTTCTTGTGAGGCATTTTCTTGTTTCTTGATTTCATCCTCTGAAATCTCTACCAAGTCAGGGATTTCCTTTGGGCCACCACTTTCATTCTCTTCCTCTTGCTCCAATTTTGACATCAGAAGTGTTCCTGGTGGTGAAATTGCCACGTCTTTGTAAGACACAAACTTTGAAGCGACAATGGCAAGCCTAGAATAGCTGCTGACTTTATCAGTTTGTTCTGCAGTAATATCAGCTTCAAGGGTCTTCATGAGTGATTTATTTGTATCATCTACACTATTTGAGCTTCCTGTCTTCGAACCTTTTTCCATGTAAGAAGCATCAACTGCAGTAGTTCTGGTTGGTAATTTTGGTAATGAAGACAAACGTTTCTTAAAACCAGCAGTTGCAAATCTTGCTGACTGCAAGTTGTTTAATGTTTCTTTAGAGGCATTTGCCGTTTTGGAGCGAAAACTTCTTCTCGTGTATCCAGAACGTCCTTTTGAGGTTGCCTCTTGCCAACCTTCTTCAGCAGATTCGGAAAGAGATATTGCATCTTCCTGTTTGATATCACTAAGGACCACACTGTTGTGCTCTTTTGAATTATCTGAATGATTATCAGCCACATTTCTCACCTGATTCAATTCTTCTTTTACAGAATCAATGCGTGATAATTCTCCTTTAGTTTGAGCATCTTCTATGAATTTGATGCATTGTTCATGACTGGGTCTGCTGTTCTGCATCAGTTAATAATGTGAATTTTCCACTGAGAATAAATTCAAGAAAAGTATATAGGAAACTGAAGAAACTCAAAGATAACCAACTCAAAATTATCAATGAAGTTCAATGGATATCTCAAGGAATAAGTGAAGCAATGAATAGATTTTGCCACTGGAGAGATCATACGATCCATTTAATTTGCAGTATATTTCATATATATCATTCTTGTAGGCACACGACAGTAACCTCTTCTTGTGATTTACTAATTTAACATGCCCTGATGACAGAATGACAATTGTCAAATCTCATGTACATAAGACACAAGGAAAACTCATTTAAGCAAATAATTCATCACAATTAAGGTGGAAGAGAAT
>JBBPFQ010000002.1:406768-424548 GCA_037974815.1 Kaempferia elegans
ATGCATACAAAAGAGAGAGAAAATAGAAGAGAGGAGAGGAAAGAGAAGAAAGAAACGGACAGAGAAAAAAAAAAGTCAGATGTCTCACAAGGATAAAACGAAAAAAAAAATCGACAAAAGATGCACCCTTTGGTAAATACCAAGGTAGGATACACCTTTTGGTCAATTTAGAAATCTATGTGTCTTTTGGTAAATTACCGAATTATATATGATTTTCCAAAATATTCAAATCATAAGTTCAGCCACTTACCTGCAATTTTAAAGCTATCTCAATTGTTTCTTCGAGAGTCAAACAAGCACAGACAAAAGGCAAAGTGAGAGAAAAAGTAAAAAGATATTCAAATATATAAATATATAATTTAGTAATTTAAAAAATAAAGTATATAATTTAATTTGAGTATTTAAAAAACTTACATGATTCAGGTGCAGCATTATCAAAATGTCAATTTCACATGGCTGCTACCGGATAGTTGCTGTCTGACTAAACCTATTGCTCTTTCTTTATCCAGTGGCGTTCTTTTCGGTCCATTGGAGGACGGGGAAGAAAAGTCAAACCGAAAACAACACAATTGCTACTTTTTTGCTACGTTCAACGTTCAGAGGCGTTTAAAGCTTAATTAACATAATAGTCATGTCATACAACAGTGTAACGAATTGGACCGAATCTCTTAATTCAGTTCACGATGAACCCAATGGAATTTCCAATGACGTACAGCTAAAATTTTCCAATGAAATTAGACCGATTGAAACAGTCAAATAGAAATATAAGGCCGGTTTAATTCATACAATCTCAAAAGTATTTTTCGATTGAAGTCCGAGCTGTAAGATTGGTCGTTAGTGCGGAGGAAGGAAACACCGTCCAGGCAGGCATTAATTGGAAAAGGACAAGCATGGTACAAAGTGTTGAGCTTGAAATGCTTATTTGATGGCGATGCCGTGGGAAATGATGCGCACGAGAATCTCACAAGGAATCTCGGCGACAAAGTCTAGGCTAACCATTTTATGCAGCAAACACGCATCAAATTTTGGACCGACAAAATAATTGTACTCGTGAAAAAGGTTGGGCCAGTGTGTGCGATCGTGAATCACTCAAAGTGCAATTAGATGCACTAAATGTTTGCCAATGTGAAACTCTGCAGAAAAGGTTTGGACTGACTCAAACCCATAATCACAAAGTCATACAATGATTATTAATGTATGGAACAAAGCTGAATGGACCCAAATTATTAATAAGCAAGCTAACGATGGCATCAACAGGAGTTTTTATTACCATTCGTTGGGGAACTCAGAATATTCCATTCCGTAGTTTCTTTAAGCAAACTAGATTCCCTCAAGTCGAATTCGTCTCACATGAGAGACTCATTTTGGGATGGAGCAAAGGTTGAGTGCCGAATTGGCAACCTAATGGGCAGAGAACGAAGGAGCAGCAATTTACTGGGAGGAAATTGACAAAGAACATGAGATCGCGACAATGTGATGGTGGTTGCGGTAGATAACATCTTCCGCTTCTGTCGTGAAAGAAAAAAAAAAGCTTAAAGTGGACAGGTGGTTTGGAATTTTTCAGTTTGTCTTCCGACTCAATCGGTTCAATTGGCTGGTCGAATCCAATTTGCTATAGAAATTAAGAGTCACAGGGGCATTGATGATGCTTAACTATTAGATAGCATTAACAAATAGAGATATTTAATGCTACTCTTGTGTTTAAATGTAGCTCTGACAACACTCGTGGTTCAGTTGTGAAATTCTTAAGGACATCTGATGGTAAAAATAAAAAAGTAGTCTGCTAGCTAGAACTATAAAACTAGTATTTAAAACTCCTCCGGTTGCTTCACGAAATTATGAAGCTAAATTAATATGTAACTTTATATACGAAAACAAACAAGGAGACATACTAGGAAAATCATAAAAGTATTTTAAATAAAAAGAAATCAAGATTCCAACAGATTCAGAAACCTGTCAGGAGTCATGGCAAAGGTAAACTAAAAACATACTCTACTATCTTAACTAGCAATAAATTAAAGGTGATCTGGGTGGATTATCTTTGCCAACTTGGTCCTAAATGATTTGAGCATTAACTGTTATCATAATTATGCAAAGTTCGCTGTGCCGGTAAGATAATATAGTTGGATTGTTCACAATAAATCAGGCAAATTATAAGTGAGGTGAACACACCCTACCATAAAGACTTAGTTAAATGATGGTCCTCACTTGCTGCAATTATTAGAGCTATTTCAAAATTTAACGATCCCACCTCAACAATCTTAGAGTAATTTTTATCGCAACTAATAAGAAAAAAACAACTATCGCAACTACTCAATCATTAATGAATATAAAATGTAACAAGCCAATAAAGAAAAGTAATCTGTGTTCAACCAGAGCAGATAAATATTAATGAAATAAACGTCATTCGCTAACCTTCCGCCATTCTCAGAACGCATGGTTTGATCGACACGATTTCCACGGCGTCGTTCAATCGCTGCCCACGTGCCTGTCACATGTAAATTTAAAGTCCAATAAATCAGCAAGGAGAGCGTGTTTTGCTTCTTCTACAGTTTTACTCGGTTCGTTCTGCTTCTATCGACATGGCAAACAAAAAACGAAACGATGAACAAAAAGGAAAAGGGCGTGATCCCTCTCTTCGTTTCCTCAAACTGTGAAAGGTTTTAATTAGTACCGCGTGCAACAAGGAGTAATTGGTGAGATGGCAAGTCTCCACATTGGATCCCAGCAGCCTTCTCACATCCAGTATCCTATCACTGGAAATTCCCTTCAAATCACCAACAAACCAACAACTGCGTCAGTCGAACAGATTCGAACCGCTTTCACTAAAGAGGATGTGCGTCCCTCTCCGTTCAAAAGATGAAAATGAATTAAAAGGAAAAGTTTCTCAATCACTCTTCCCTAAAAAGGAATTGCCGAGTGAATGCATGAAGCAGAAGTACCTTCAGTGTCAGCTGGGATTCATAGGGCGTGACCACCGTCACATCCACAACGGTAGGCACCGCTGCAAATTGGCAAACAACCATTGAAGGCGGAGATCCCCAACCAAACAAAATTCACACACAAAAAAAAAAAAAAATAAAAACAAATCAGATACGTACTCTTCTCATCCTTCTTCTTCCTTTCAGATTTGCCTCTGTTTCCTCTGCCGCGGCCAGACTTGGGCGCCATGAGAGGACCTTCTCAGATGCGCAAACCTCTGTTCTCTGCACAGAGAACACCAATCTGGAGGAGGAGGAGAAGAAGAAGATGGAGATGAGTCGGTGAAGAGGATAAGGAGAGCTAGTAATCCCGCTTCACGGATTCCTCTCTCTCTCTCTCTCTCTCTCTCTCTCTGGGGGATTCATCGATGGCGGGGCCTTTTTATGCCACGGCATCCGCAAGGGGCGTTCTCGCCTGGGTGTGATACTGGCCCGTGGAGCCCACGGCAACGGGACCAGGAGAGAGGGACAGACGGCGAGGAGGGCGCCACGTAGGAGACCGGCCAGGCGGCTTGTTTTTGCAGCCGTTGGGACGCAGAGGAAAAACGGACCAATCCGGGGAGTGCATTCGGTAGAGGTCACGTGCTACAGGGATGGCATTTAAAAAAATAGGTCACGTTTGTGGAGGAGGGTAAGTAATTGTGTTATTCACTGTTACCAACGGTGGGGCCCGCGAGTGCGGTAGCGGTTGTTTCTTGTTACCGACCTTTTTAAATAAAATTTCTAGGTTTATATAAATAAAGAATCGTGGTTAATTATAAGAATCAACCAACCGACCCAAATTGTTCCTTCTAATATTTTGTATTTAAATTTGAAATTAATATCAAATTTTCACTAAATCAAAATAGAAAGATTTTATTTGCAGTAAAAAAAAATCAATATTCATTTTATTTATAAAAATCGTGTGCAAATTTGGCCTTTTCAAATGTAATATATTAAATATTTATATTGTATTCTTTAAAACAGATATATTTTTGTGTATTTTTGTTCCATTTGTTTTGCATTTAAATGCTAGTATTAATTTCAGATCAATATTGGCTATCAGATCTAATATTTATAATGAAAATTTTTTATTCTTTAACAAATTACTTTTTTTTTCATTTGTCTTCTTTCATTGGTATTTAAAATCGAAGTGTTAATTACATTTTAATAAGAAATATGTTGATAACTTTTAGTTTTTATATTTTATCAGAATTGACATTCTAATAACTTCTCCATCGTAATTCGTCAGTAATGGAGTAATTATGCAAACAAGAATGATTTCTAATGCATGTGTTTAGTAGATTTGACGTCTCTAAACTATAATTACACATCTTATTAAGCAAACAAGCAATAAGCAATATAAAGTTTCCCGAAGGAAAGATATCTAGTTATACACAATACAAACATATATGCACCAATGGAGTGATTGAAGCCTTCATTTGTAATGGAAAAAATAAAAAGGCAAAAAATGACCAAGTGAAGGAAATGTGTTCTACAATACTTCGTCTTCCTGAAGGGAAAGTCCCATGTCTATTTCAATCGGCGAGGATGGAGGGGTGCCTGGCGGAATGCAAGCGGCTCCATTCTCTCCGCCGCAGGCACACAATGCCTCGGCCTCTCTGATCGTCCAGTCCAGATCAATACTACCACTGAGTTCATTAATAAACTTTAGGAGTGTGTCGAAGTCCATCTGCTCGCCCATGATTTTATTTCGGTGTCTCTTCAGGATTGCGACGCACATGTACAAGTGAAGATGCTCGGACAAATAATGCGTCCACAAAACCTCCCACAATTGTAAAATTTGTTCATATTCAAATTCCCTGCAGTTTCACAACAGAAGGTGAGATGGAATGGCCAGTTATAGCACAGTTCAACAACAGCTACTGTGTGGAATTTATAGGAAAAAAGAATAATCTGAAGGCTTAACATTTTAAAAATAAATATACATGACAAATGAATGACCCGCAAAGTGTAGATGATACATTGGAAAAATAATGGTTCTAGCACATAATTCTGGAGGATGCAATCTTCAATTTAGAATGATGCAGAATAGAAATGTTGGCAAAGCCACTTAAGCCAGCAGCACCTTAGACTGCTCCAGGCTTTTCTAATGGTTTTGAAATAAACGTACATCTTCCAATAAGGCCAATTTTGAAGTGTGATTTTGCACGATTAATGCAGTACATGATTTATGGTTCTCTTGTAACTTTCCAGATAAGCATTAGGAATTATCATCATTCATCGTCAAATTCCACATTTTTGCATAGACAGGTGAATCAAGCATAGATCGATGTTTGTTAATTTTAGAAGAGATATTCATTGTATTTAGAATTCAAACAACGGCATATGCACACCAATCTAAGAAAATGTGTCCAGTTTCCAATTCCTAAAACCTAATCAAAGAGTACTCAATGGAAGGGAAAAGAAATGCAGAATACAACGTCAAGCTGACCCTTTTAAGGAAGAAAAGGAAGAAAAAGGCCACTTCTAATTCATGTGTAGCCACCCTAGCATCTCTCTCTATATACACATATATTATATGTATATATACATATCGTATTGTACAGAAAATGAGAAATCTAAAGTATTGACCTTAAAAGAGTTCACCACAGCTCATGATTATTTCAACAATGAAAGATATGACGAAAACAAGTTGAGAATCAGAAAGAGATACATTTGGTTTTGTTTCCTTGAACAAAAGAAAATTGCGGTTAGTAGATGTCATTCCACATCAATTTGTTACACAAGAGAAGGTCTACGGCAAAATGCCATATGATTTTCAATAAAGATAATTGAAACCTTCTTTATTTGGTAGTAATAAATTCTAGCGAAGCATCATGCATAGAACTATGACAACCCATCAAAAGAAGATGCTATGGATCACATATTTACTGAAAGATTACCTTTTGAACTGTATAAGAATCCAACGAAAACAAAAGAAGTAATTCAAACAATCTTTCTTGTTAAAGTAGTTGTGCAAAGGACTGTCCAAAAGCTCCACAAGCTGAAAAAAGCAAGAAAAAAAGGAGTTCAGGCTACAAATAACAGAATTTTTTGAAGCAAGGCAGCACCACAATCCTTTATCCAGAAAGTGAATGCTTGCAACAGAAAGTAAACAAGAATACCAATACTACCATATTTTCTTTTTGCAACTTAGTGGTCAAAAAATATGAGAAACAAACATATCAAAACCAACTTGAATTATATTAAACATTATTCGTTTGGTCTTTCTATCCCTAACACTTTCAAGCACCTTAAAACTCTAATTGAATGGACATGTTTAGATATAAAATCTTTAATAGTCTTTAAACCTACCTGGGAAGATCTTTGGATTACACATGTTTAATTTATACAAGTATACTGCATTGTAATCTGTATTAAGACATAAGGGAAGAAATAGCTTGCAAACACACAGCTTAGCCCAATCTCTGATATTTTCCTCTGAGGAAAAGCGCCATCTTTGATCTTCATGTGTCATCGAACATAATTGATTTGAAATGACTAGAGAAAATATACTGCATTGTTATTGTTGCAAATATTTATTTTTAGGACCTATTATACTCTACCCACCAGTGCTCACGATTTACTCAACTTATTTTAGAAGCAGAATTGATACAAGTTTGGATCTGAGTATGCATTGAGTCTTTTCTTAAAATCCGCGCAAGCTTAATGCTCCCATTTGACATAACATTGAACAATCCCTAGAGTTGAAAATTACAAAATATTACATAGTAACAAACTTCCAGTAAATGAGGTCAGATTTGGCCACCATGGGACAGTTCCATGCCTGTGCTTCCTGTTGCACTAAATATAAAAAAAGAATAAGGGTGGTATCTTTCGTTTGATTGCCTGTTGACATCGCACTGCCCCATTGTAGCACACCTCAGAGATTCAAAGTGGAGCACTGTCAACTATCAATGTCACAAGGGACGTCTCAGCTCACTCACAAGAGAAGCGTGTCCAACTCTACCTCTCTCTTGCCTCTTGTAACTAGGTGAGGACAGAGGCAACTGAAGGTACCTTGTTCTCATCCCACTTCCACTTACTCGCACCTGAAATCACTAACCCAGTAGAACATTAACCTCTAAACTCTGGTAACTAAGACAACATCGAAAACCTAGTTACTAATAAGAGATAAATGTCTAAGATCAAGTAAGCAAACACAACCAAACAAATTCAGGATATAAATTTCATAACATAGAATATGTTGGGCAATAATACGAAGATATACATACATATAATTTTCTTATAAATATCAAGCTGCATCTCTGCAAACATTTCAAATCATAACATATGAATCAAAGAACCAGATATCAGTAATAATATTGTATATTTCTGAGCAGGAAAGCTCTATGCTTACAGTATGGTTGAAGCTAAAGCAAGTACCTTAGATAAGGCAAACAATTGGGAGTGCATTCCACTCTGATCACGATTAAAATTGGGCCCCAACCGTTCCATCAATGCTGTGAAACACCAAAAGGACTCGGACTCATCCTTCATGACATACAATATCGGAGAAAGAATATCACTCATTCCCTGAAAGCCAATGTTCAGTCAAGCTTCTCTCTAACTAGGAAAAATGTAATAAAGAAAAACCAAGAGAATACTATAAGCACATTTAAAAAAGGTAAAAGAAAAACATTTATGATATAGCGACTAGAGTAGAAAATAATAAATCTAGCAGGTAATAAGTATGCCTACCACAGCAAACTTCCAATATATCCAACAGCTATAAGCGCATTTAAGATTTAAAAAAAAAACATTTATGATATAGTAACTTGAGGATATAAGAAATCTATCAGGAAATATGTATGCCTAAGACAAAAAAAAACAAACACCTCAAGAAATGTACACACAGGTGCAATTTACAATGACAGTCCAAGTTTTCTAAGACAGATGAAGCATTTTAAGAAGGTAACAGCAAAAGAATGCCCTTGGACACAAGTTGACTCACATGGAATTAGAACTACAAAAGAGGAGAATTTGAAAAAAGTAAACAACACTAACAATTAACTTGCCATTTATCAAATGTTTAATGAACAATAAATAGAACAGAAACATAATGTGAAGGAGATTTACAAATGGGCGTAAGGGTTGTTATGGAGGCGACAAGAAATATAAATGGATGAATTTGAGGAAATGAAAAATATCCAAAATAAAGTGAAACACAAATAATCAGAGAGCAAGATTTTAAGCAACATTGGGAAGAAGAGGCGAAATGTAATACATATTGGAAGATTAACAAGCCGATAAGGCACAAGAGCGACCCAATCCAATAAAGAATAGTTAGTCACTTAGATGAAAATTCTCATTTGGTCAAACAGGTAAATAAACACAAAAGATAGAGATGAGGGACTATCCAACAAATTAGTATTAAAATAGAACTATAAAGTATTAGCAAAAAAATTGAAAATATATTTTTACCTGACAGTAACCCAAGTCAAAGTTGTAAAAAGAGTATGTCAATAGTACATCACGCAAAACTGTAACATTTGGATTATCATCCCCTTCGAAGTACGCAACAGATCTGTCTGTCCTCACCTTGGCAATGTCACACACCCGATAAGGCACTAGTTTTATGTATGTTGAATTAAATCAAATAAAGCAGATAGAGAAAAATCAGATTATAATTTTTACCACATCCTTGTCGATTAGACCTTTCCGCTCCCTAAATTTAGAAAATCTTTTGGCTTGTGCAGCAGAGATACTCTGTAAGTGTAACAAATAGATTAGTCTTAAAGAGTTTTACATAAATTTCCCTATACATAACATCGTGAAGTATTATTTCAAAAAAAGGAAAAAGGAAAAAGGAAAAAAAAATATCAATCCACCCTCCCCCACTCCCCACAAAAAGGGGATGTTAACAAGATAAGCAAATATGACATCTAAACTACAATTTATGTTTGTAATCCACCACCACCACCATGGGACCTAGATATCATATTTGCCCCCAACATAAAGATCCTAAACCACAGATGCACTTGATATAGGAAGAAATGAAGACATAATTGTAACATTAATGCTAAGTTAAAAAAAAACAATATTTTTACCAAACAAAAAGATGCAAAAAAACAAAATAGCTAAGTTTCCTCACTGTATAACAGGATTCATCAGAAAACATGTAAGCCAATCTTGTGTGGTACCAACTACCTATCTTGTGAACAAACTTTTTCCGTCTACACATTTAGCTACTGCTTCGTTTCTCCCAAAAAAAGGTATAATTCTGTATAAGAATATTGGAGAACATATCGTATGAATCAAAACAATCAGATATTACAATTCTATATTATTTGTATAATTCAAGGTTTTAGATGGTGGCCAGATATTAATTTCCAGAAAGAGCTGAGTTGCTTTGTCCTACTGAATAGAGGTGCCATCATTGTGCTTGATCAGATTAATACAGTTGGTACATACTGGGCTAATGGATTTTTGTAATCATGATTTGGAAAACAACTAAAATTGAAACAGAAGTGAAAATGATGTTTTCCATAGAGGAGCATATGCAGATTTAATGGAGCTATCCCTAATCTATGGTTAAGCCGATCCCACCTAGTGGGATAAGGCTTGGTTGTTATTGTTGTTGTCGTCGTTGTCGTCCCTAATCTATGGTTACCATAGTGATTCATTCAACAACCAGAAAGCCAAAAAGAACTAATAGGTTAGATGGGTTCATATTGATATATAAGAAACACAACTAGATGAGAAGCCTAAGTTATACATTTGGTGAGCTACACAGAACTAGAGATAGTGAAAACGGCATTCTATAGAATAATAATCTTCCGATATTAAAACATATACCTTCCACTGGGACTTCAACATTTCATACTCGGACTTCTTTTCTGAAGCAAGGTATTCTCTCTCAGCATATGTTGAATCGTATTCGTTGTATCCGAGCAAGAATTTCCATACCTGCACTCCAGTTGTAAACACAATGACCAAGCATTCATAAACAACTTCAGGTCTCAAATTGAGGTACATTTATATATGTGTTACACACCTCTTTTCGTATATTGTGTTCAACTCCACCATAAAATATTCTCTCTTTTAGTGCCTTTGAATTAATAATTCGTCCTTCAAAATCAAAGAAAGATGCCCACTGCCACAAGAACTTGAAGATTAACTGACAGAATAAATGAAATCTAGAGAAAACTTGCACTAGATCTCAATCAGAATAGATGGCAAGTACAATATGAGAAAAACAAAAGACTTAGGACACAAAACAAGCAAATTTTACTTTTAGAAGAAAAATTTACAACTATGACCCTCATACGTAAACAAATAACCAAGTAAATCACCAATTTATAAGGTGAAGATGTACTAAACGACTCACAGTCTTCAGACATCACCCATATTCTGCAGAAGAATAATAATAATGAGGGAAAATAGCAGCCTGGACAGTTCGTTTGTGGGAGCAATATGATTGGCAGCCTGTGCAATGGAGAGATTCCTCCCAACATCAATCGGATTGGTTATTGGCTAAATTGGAGTGAGTATATGGAGGATAAATGGCTCAGCCCCGACTCTTCAACATCAGTGACCCAGGATTCACCCACCACAGCAAAGCACATAGGATTCAGTAGGACCAGAAGAAAAAGAACCAGATGGTGTACTGAGTGCGACATGAAGAATCCAATAGAAGTAGTAGCACCAACAAGCAACTCAGCACAAAAAGAATATCAAGCCCAACAGAAACTGTGTTTACAATGATCAATATTATCAACACAGGATTGAAAACAGGCAACTAATCTCATGTTCTTTTAAGTTGTGCAAAATAATCTTGCAAAGACCTACCTTTCTGTCAAAGAGTGAAGACATTTACGTATAATTTATACAAAAACATATTATTTTCTTGAAAGAAAATTAGGAAATATTATCTAATAATTAAATCAAAGTTAATACCAGCTAAATTAATTGGAGCACTTCCAAGATCTAAATGAGAAATTCTTTTTGTTGAGAGGGGATTCTTCAAGATTATGTAGATGCCCTTGCAAGCAGATTAAAAAATTGTTTATCACCATAGAACACAGTTGGAAATCTTGAGATAGATTGTTTTTCCAAAAAATGTGTCATTTATTAGTGGCTTCAAACCAACTGTGGAATTGCAATCACAAGGAATCCTCAGGCACACAAGTTATGATTCACAAGCAAATATTCATGGCTCATAGTCAGACGTTTGCAATCACATTGAAAACTCAAGGCTCTTGTTCAAATCAGTGGAAGTTTGTGATCACATTGGACATTAGAGATTTGCCATGAGGTGATATTTGGCAAGTGAGGTAAGGAGTATAGAGTGGCAGGCAGAATTTGATATGATAATGAGGGGTTTAAAGATCTCATGAAAGGAAAGGAAAAAGACATTTGAGGACTATTACAGTAATTCTATTCATTTATTCTACCACATCTTAAACAGATTAAGCTTTCAGTAAGTATACCACAGAAGACCATGATGCTAAAAAGTAAATACTATGACATACCTCCTGAAGGGACAAGGGATCTTTTCTTTGTTTTCCCCAAATAAGAGGTAACTTCTCAAACTGCAAAGATACAAATTAATTATGAAAAAAATAGCTTCAGTAGAATAGTGGAGTAGAAAATGAATAGGACTCATTTTGATTCCAAGCAGAGAGGATATTGGATCCTTGTCTTGAAACCATATTTAAGTATAATGTTGATGATAAGGATGTAAACTCACTTTTGTTAGCTTTCTAATAATCAAAGACAACTGTAACACGCTAAAACAGGCTAAACAGATGAGTGTTTCAATTCTCAACCTCATTAACTTACGGCATTTCTTTTTGGTTTTTTAAGAGAACCAAGTGGAAATAACTTGTATTTGTGCTAAAGTGATATTTGCATATGATTGTCATTCTGGTATAAGATTATTTAGATTTTGGAGTCAACACAAGCAATTGATTATTCAAGGTCATCATGCAGAAAAGAATAAAATTAATGTAAGAACTGTGTAGTTGATCTTTTGATAAACTCCATACCACTTCTATCTTTTGAGTATCCATGACTATTTTTTGCACTCATGTCTCATATACTAGGAAATGGCTTCTTTGAATGAACACATCATAGGAAAGATGACGTAGTTGACGGTTGAAATGGAGAGAATTTCTAGAGTAAAGTGTGATTGAAATATGGCCCTCAAGCTAAAAGGGAAAAAATCTTACAAGATTATAATACGATTTACAATACATTATGCATCAATGTGCTATGTAGTGAAAAAATAGCAAGTAGAAATTCATAATATAGCAAGGATGAGAAACCTAAGATGATAAGTGGAATTACCGAAAAATCTAAAACTAAAATTACTATTATCTGGGAGAAATTAGGAGCAGTCCTAATAGATAAGAAGTTGAGATAAAATATACAAAGATAACATGGAGTGTGGAAAGAATAACGATGACTAATAAAATATATTAAATGAATTGAATCAAGTAGAATCTAAGGTGTAGGAGGTAAAGCAAGATAAAAGAAAACTCTAGTTAATTACTTAAACATGATTAAAGTGATTTGAATGGTGATATAGCATTGCAAACAACTAAATGGTAGGGATCAAATTCATATAGCTGTTCACGAATAGTTGGAACTGCCCCAGTTTGCTTAAGATAACGATGATGATAAAATGAAACTATTGAGCATAAGTTTATAAACAGTTAAACATGATCAACTGATGTATTTACAAAATTCAAACTCCTAAATAGAATGTGTTTGGCCAATATTTGACTGATATATTCATAAAATCCAAACCCCTAAGTAGAATGTGTTTCCCCAATATTCAAGTAGCAACTGTGGCAATCAAGAGCAAAAAACTCAATTGAGAGATTGAACAATATCTTCAGAGGAAATCCAAGTCAAATTTCTTCTTTCCTCATTTTAGACAACACGTGAGGATGAAGTAAAAATCGAAAGAGTTCCTGTTATATCACACGAAACCAGTCCAATTTTCTACTGATCCAAATTAGAATGAATCTGATTTTATGAAAGTTAACCACGCCAACCAAATATAAATTGTCTTGACCTGACCCATCATTTTACTTTTTTATATATAATGAAAAGATATTCTATTCATCCATATAATATCAGTAAATAGTTATATATACTCGTATAACATGGGGTATAACCAGTGATCACGATTCAAGAGCATGACTAAGTCATTGTGCAGTCTCAAATGGATAGTTATGTTTTTTATAATTCCAGTGAGAGCTTAGAGTATAACTAATATTCACAAGGTTTAACTGGCCAACCAATCTATTATTACACCAAGATAGTGATGTATTTAAACCATTCTCTGTTAATAAACAGGACCTATCAAATCCCTGAAGCCAATAATGTACAGAGTAACTCAAAAAATCTGTAGTACTTTATCATATGTGCAATTCCTTAAAGCTCAGAAGATATTTAACGCAAGATTTTCATATTAAGTTCTAGAAATAATATAACTCAAAAAGGGTCATGTGAAGAAAATGAAATACAGAGATGACATTTGTGTACTTCTTATCAAATAGAGAACTATTGACTCATAAAATAGCTAACACATGTTATTTGCATTGCAATAAATTTGTTGAATATACATAAATATAAATGGACAGAGCTAAAATGATTTACCTCCAAAGGATCTGAATCCACCTGGACAACATTTGTAGTTTTTTTCTCGTCATCAGCTGGATTAATTGCTGGGTTAAGAGATACATACTCAATTTCATGTTTTTTATCATTAGCATTAAGGAAATCGCCATGATTTTCTCGGAATAGATGAGAAGTTGTTTCTCGGGCAAACTTGGTGACTAGAGAAAATTTCTCTAGGACTTGAATTGAGATATCTCGAGCAGGATCATGAGACTTTTTTGGGTACCTAGTATACTCAGAAATACTAGAAGAAGTACCACCATAGTTAGCTCCGTTTACTATCTCTGAACCATCAAGCGAAGAAAAGGAATTGCTTGGTTTGTGCAAAGATGCTCTTGGCAGCTCTAGAGATGAAAGGGTCCTCTGAAAAAGTCAGCAATGGTACATATAAAGCTCAGAAAATTAAAGATGTTAACTGTAGCAAAGTAAATGTATAATAACATTAGTCATTCAGCATCATTTTAACTTAGAGAGGGAAGATAATCAAATTATAGGAGATTGAAATTGACTCTTATGAGAATGAACTAGAGATAGTAATAAAAGGAGGTGATAAAGAGAGAAAATAAGTTATCTGAAAGGAAAGAAAGTCGGCTTACCTGATTAGTAATTGCCAGATGACTACTATGACTTGCCAAAAAACACACTCAAATAGACTAACCAAAAATAAGAAATAAAGAGGGAATAATCCATTCAAAATAAAATATTGGTTTCTTAACTACATATATTCTAAGGAATGCAGATCAAGTGGGTCAGCTCACATTGCTCTATAACAAGAATGATGCAGATAAATGGCAATTTTATAGGCCACAACAGTTATGGTGATAAAATACTCGAATAGGTATGATGACTAGCAAATAAAATACTCAAATAGGTTTAATGACTAGCAAACCAATGAATTCGTTAAAAATGTAAAACAATTAATTCAATAATTAGACGGCAGGACAAACCTGAAGGGGGTCCTGAAAATCATTAACAAGAAAAACATTTGCATCATCAACAGACCTGAAAATAGCATCCACACCATAAAACACAGTCACACAATGGTAACATGCATAAAACTGCATTGAAGATCATATTTACAATGTAACTTGCATAGTTAATATGTGATTTGCTATTCTTTTACAGTCACATTAGCAATGTTTTATCAGAACTGAAGACGTACAATAGACGTGAGATAAAGGTGTCAAGTTTTTAAATTTTTTGACAAATACAACAAAGTACTTGCATAAATCAGCTTTTCTCACACATCCTGCAATGCAACTCACAAATGGAAAACAAGAGGTGCAAAATTAACAAACAGTGCTAGTGCATTATTAACACACAAGTACCTTGGCAAAATAAAGATCTAATAACACATACAATTTTTGCTTAAATGCATTTTTTTCCGTGATAGATTCCAGTCAATCTTCTTTTAGGAAATCACTTGGAACACTTCATTACTTCCAAAAGAAAGGATTTTGTCTTTTAGTCTTACACAAATAAAAAAATATAAAACATGTTTAAAAAATTTTCTTTTCTGAAACAAACTTTAATATTCAGAAATATATAATAATATAATATTCCATCTAAAACATAATGTTTAAATGATCTTGATGTTGTAAATAAAATGAGCAAAGGAATATTTCATCATTAAATGGTTTTCTCATAGAAAAAACATTGTTGTCAAATGGAAGACAACTTTCAAGTTATCATTGCTTTCACCCTCATTGTCATTGTGTGATAATGTAAAAGAACTTGTTCATCAAGTATTTTAACACTAATGGATTTTAAATCTCTATAGTTACACGATTTATAAAGATGTCATTTTCACAAACAATCAAATGGTAGCCTACTCACTAGGTTGTATAAGCATACTTTGGTTAGAATTGGTTGGTGAAAAAAAGATTAACCAACAACAATTTTCCATGAAGTAGGTGGAAAGTGATGGTTCATAAAATCAATGATCAATTACACACACACACACATATATATATATATATATATAGTAAAAAATATTCTATGTGAATCTCATTTATGTTTTTCAAAGTAATATTAAACTAATTCCAAAATTTATACATCTGTCTTTTCCTCCAAGAAATAGCAATAAACAATTATGCTTTATTTCAATCCTTCCAGATAAACACAAATGAGGAAATCATTCATTCCGTCTCACCCTCCTATTTCCTTTTTCAAGATTGGGCATCTTTCCTAGGGACTCTCTCCCTTGAAAGAAAAACAGAGTAAAAGATTCCAAAAAGAAACCTATGGCTAGAACTGTTTGCATATGATCATATAGTTAGATAATAATCAAGGCTACTATTTGTGCACAAGGATTGGGATAACAAGGATACTGTATCTGTTTCCTGTTTTGCATTGGTAACAATGAGTAAACTTGTCAATTGTTAATACAAGTCAGGTACTATGGTTAGACAATACCAATAAAGAAAAGGTAAAAGATTAAAAAGCGAGAAAAAAAAGAGGTAATCAAGCAAGAAAGGAAAAAACAACCGACCTCACTATAAAAACATGTTGCTTCAAAGTAGCGAGAAATTCACGAACCCCACCATTGTAGAAATAAAAAGGAGGATACGCAAGCCCTACACATGTTCAGTCATAGAGAAATGGAACAATTAAATAATGTTGTATATTATCAGCCAGGCTGTTTTTTATCAATAAAAAAATACACTTTGATGCTTAACAAAATAAAGTTATGTACTTATGTTGATAATCACAGGTTGGACCAAAAAACATGTGCTAATAAAAATTCACCTGATGAAAGAACCACGATTACATATTGCCAGCCAAGAGCTGGAGTGTGCCTCCGAATGGAATGCACATCACTCAGGGGAAGTGACTTAACTGTGTACAGATTCCTATCTACATGAACGGGTAGCAAAGAGCTTAAGTACACAGAAGAATGCAACTACATCTGATTCTTTAGCAGAAACAACAGCGTAAATCACCTTTTTCCAGTGATAGAGAGCTTGAACCTTGCCACAAAGAGTCAGCCCCCGCATCCGTGCTTGGCTTATAAGGTATCCACGACTAAAACGGGTGTGCCAATGAAAATTAAAACAACAAAAATTAAAGCAAGCAACAAGCCAACAAGCATCCATACAATACAAAAAAGTCCAATTCCGTAAAGAGTACAGAGAATTACTAGGAACAAGGAGGGTCCTTGCTTGAAAAGAAGCAATCGCCCGGTGATGCGCTCTGAGGCGTACTGCGTGGGGTGGATCGCGACGTTGTCTTTCAAATAAACGAGCTCCATTGGACCAGATTCGCTGGTCATGCTCTTCCCCGAATCGATCTTCATCGTGCTCGTCGAACCCTAATTTAATTCCAACACACCAAAAAAAAAACTAAGAAATAAGACATCAAACGAGAACAAGATAACAGGAAAAACGAACGATTAGCCGGAGACCGATCGGTCGATGCGTACAGCGTATTGGGAAGCGGCGGCATAATCTGAATCGTCGGAGAGGTCATGCAACTCCGTTTCGTGCATCGCGATCGCAGTGGAGAGAAAGAGGGCGCGAGGAGAAAAAGGAGAAATGGCTATTCTAGAATTTCTTATGGAAAAGGGTTTTTTTTTTTTTCTAGACATTACCGGTTTTCATTCTCTTTTTCAAAATCCATTATCAAAATTATAAATTTATGGAAATACCCTCTGAAATTTTAAAACTTAAAGCGGGTATCCATTGGGCATTTGGGCTGGGCTCGGGTCAAATTGAGTCGAAAGGTTTCTATTCAATTTTATAATTAAAAAAATTTATTAACTAATATATCTGTTTTATTTTATCAATATATATTTTCCTTCTGTAATAATCTGTTTGGAATTAAATTCCTTCCAGAATTAAAATTCAATTTCATGGTTTGGTATTACTTTTCAATAAGGAATTAGTAGGGAATTGTAATTCAATTCCTTACTAACCTCTCAAACTAATTCACACCCTCTTTAGGTGTGAATTGTGAAGAAAATTAGAATTCAATTCCCTCAAATAGTTAAAATGACCATTTTGCCATTTTTTTTCCTTCTCTTCTCACACCGCTTCTTTCTCGCATACGCACTTCTCTCACCGATTATTTTCTCCCGCAAATCTCTATCTAGAACATGTTCCTCGCCGCCGTCCAAGCACTGCCATTGTTGACCACTGGAGCTCAAGCACGCCTCCATCGCCGCATCATCAAGTGAAGGTATCATGC
>JBBPFQ010000002.1:457477-472118 GCA_037974815.1 Kaempferia elegans
TGAAAACCAAATGATGTGCAAAAAAACATGCATAAATATATATATGATCCACACGCATGAGTATTTTTTTTAATTGCAAACTCCTAGTTAATGCCAAATCATAAAAGTAAATATGTGGTCACTCTTTTTGTTTTTGAGGACATCCGTCCGGAAGGTTGATATTGATTAGTAGTACTTATCAGACTATAATGTGTGATCTAACTTCTGAAAGTATAATGTTTTGCATTTCTAAAATTTCCAGTGAATTATAATTTTACTATTTGAAAGTAATGGTGGATAAGGAATTTGCAAATCACAATGAGAATAACATACCACTTAACAATGTCATGAGAGGGTTTTGAAGAGTGAGACAAGTAACAGAATTGATACTAGGACTTCGGTGTTACTTAAAAAAAGAAAGATCTCAACTGATAGGATCATGAGCAACCAACAATGATAATAATGCATAGTAATACTGTGGTTAGATCAAGTGGCAAATTGATTGTTTCTTTTGAAAACAATACTATATTTTAAAGTTCTTAAGATGCATACAAGTAATTGAAATATGTTATGTTTTGAAGTTCCTAAGCTAGATGCAAATATACAACTGATTATCCTAAGAACAATGTGCAAATAATTCCTCAGTAAGCTTTCTAGGGTTTCTTATGTTTAAGGTTATTCTATAATTACATGTGTGGAGTGATGGAGTCTCCTTTTAAGATCATTATAAGATATATGCTCCGTGCCAGTTCCATTAGTATCCTTTCTTCAATACTTTTATCTCATTATCCATCATAGAAAAAATGCCTATGGGTGCACTTTGGGTTAGCTGATTGCAACAAGTCATGCCACATTAAACCAGCAACTCCTTTAGCCTTCTTTGTACACAACCCTTAGAATAAAAAATACATAATCAGGAGTTAAGGTGCTTATTATGTGGATGGCGCAATATGACCCACCTAACTTACAAATGATATGACTACCAGTTTGATCAATCTTGATCCAATTAGCACCTGATGTTGACCCCTCCCATTTAATACCTCTAACACATACAATATATTAGGTTAATTTTCAGGGCAGTTTAAAAGATATTATTCAACTACTGCCCAAACAATTAATCTAAGGGACAATTTGGTAGAAATAACATTTTTGCAATAAAATGGTATTTACATTATAGTATTAAATACATATGACTAATCATAGAAAAATGGGTCACATTAGCCAACCCACATGAAATATTATTATCCATTTATTGGCATTTCATGACGGGTTGACGTATTTAAGGCCATACACGATAATGCCTTCCCAAAGTCAGTAATTTCTGTTGTCTTACATTTTGTGAATTATGTTGAATTTCCTGATCCTACCTAATATGTTTTTCTTGCTTAATCATTTTATTCCCATTTGTTTGCTTGAGGACCTAGTCACATCTCTGTTTCCTGTACTTACGTGGGGTTGCTCTTCAATTTGCTCACCTCCTGCTAGGTAATTCATGTTTATGGTCATAATCATGTAGTATGGTTTGCTGACTGAAATATGCTATGCTTGATCAGACCAAGACAATTAATTAGCTGAGAAATAAAAACAGAAAGGTGACTCATCTACCAGACATGACAGGGTAGACTCTTCATATTATTATATTTCACTTAACGATAGACTGTTTAAGTCTATTCGACAGTGATTGTTTGAGGAAAATCTAATTTCTCTTCATAATATGTTTTAAATAATCTATTACAAGTTAGGACAATATGATTGGTAAATTTAATGAACATATGGTAATCATGTTAAACTGCTTGATCCATGTCATGGATACAGTTGCACACTAGTTGCCATCTTAAGTCCAGTTTAATGTCATATAAGGTTTCCACGTGAATATGAATAGAATTTTTCCCTCTCTCTCCATGCATACATGTAGTTTTTTCTTCTTTTGGAGAATGACACTATTTTCTCAAATTTCTAATTTCATTAAAAGATTGATTTACTTGGTTCTTGGATTTGCCATCATGCAAATCTTCAAGTTATTTAAATGCTGCTTTGTTCTCTCTTTGGATTAGTGTTGGATACTGCTGCTGGAGTTTGGTGTGATACAAAGTCTGTTGTCACAAGTCCCAGGACGGGTAAATATAGTGCAGATGCAGCTGGTGGTGATGCTGCTGTTGAACTAGCAAGGCGCTGTAGGCATGCAGCTGCTGCAGTTGGTGACTTTATCTTCATTTATGGAGGATTACGTGGAGGTAGGAATTAAAATGTATATTATCAGTGCTAAATTCTAATCCTTGCCTAACAAAAATTCCCCCCTCTTTCTCTGATTCTTGTCCTTATTAAACGTCTTAAGGAATACATATGATACTTCAAATTTTAAAATTCATTTTATTTTATTTTGATTCCATGGTTTTTTCTCCATATTGGTGTTTAACTTTTACTCGAAATTACTTGATTGGGCAGAACTGTGACTGCTTAGGGGTATTATAGTTTAATTTTTAGGTGTCCATGCATTGTTAGGTTTAATATAATGAGTTACAGGCACAATTATAATGTTTGGCAGTTTAGAGTAAATTTAATGAATTATATTCCATGGTTTAATATAATGTGTTCAATATCTCAAATGTTAATGATTATAGTTGTTAATTCCTTCCTGTATTCTCCAGTCAAAACCTTTTATTAGTGTGGTGCAGAGCATGGACAGAGTTGACAGCACTAAGTTGATATTAATTATTTAAATACTGTAGTTTGAACTAACCACCCTAGGCAAGTTTTAATATTGTGTTCGGCACCTCCAAAATTTTAAAGGTTCTGTGCAAGCAGAATTGTAAATCAGTGGATGACCGGACTTTACCATTGCTATGCAGGAGATTTGCTATTTAGGGCTTAATTTCAGGTTTTATGTGGCCATTTGATTGTCAGATGGCTCATTTCAACTAAACACATTTAACATGTCCAATCTTGGATAGTAATTCATTCTGAGTATCATGTTTTTGATTGATTCATCTTCCCACTTGGCCTAGCTGATTTGGGTAGTGGAGGTTATACAATCATAGGGTTCAAGTTGTGACTTGGTCCTTGTTTACATACCTAAAAGTTGTGATAGCTTATAAGCAAGTTTGGTTAACTTGGATTACGTATTGACATCTTTGTATTCATTAATTTAGTTCAGTTGGGAATTGGGATAAACACTAATTATGCATTTCACATGTTCCTTTTGTAGGTGTGCTTCTTGATGATTTACTTGCGGCAGAAGATCTAGCTGCTGCTGAAACGACTAGTGCTGCTTCCCATGCTGCTGCAGCTGCAGCAGCAAATGCACCTATAGGAAGAGCACCTGGAAGATACACTTACTCTGATGAAACATCAATCCACGATAATGCTGAAACAGTTTCTAACGGTGCAATTGTAATGGGAAGCCCTGTTGCCCCTCCTGTCAATGGTGATTTGTACACTGACATAAGCACTGAAAATGTCATGCTGCAAAGGTATACCAGTGTTATTGTTGCTTTCAGTTTCTACCACTTTAACATAATTTTCTTGCTTTATCTGAAAATTCAAGTTTGCCGTAGCTCAAAATAGGTTATATTGCCTAAGATTTGCTACAACCAATTAAGTGGGAATTTTGTCGCTGCAGGAGACAAAGCAAAGGAGTAGACTATTTAGTTGAAGCCTCTGCAGCAGAAGCTGAGGCGATTAGTGCTACTTTAGCAGCTGTGAAGGCTAGACAAGTGAATGGTGAAGTTGATCAATCGCCTGAAAGAGATTGTGGTTCAGAAGCTACACCAAGTGGGAGACCAGTCTCAACCACGGTTAAAGAGGTGGATCCTTCTTTGGAAGTTAATACCCCACAAATGGGAGTTCGACTTCATCATAGGGCGGTTAGTATAGTAATGACAACATGAATTTTTTATCTTGTCTGTTCTCTGTCGTATTTACAACTAATCAACATATTGCAAAGTTCAATCTTTGTCTTCCATCATTGGCATGTAAATGTGAAGAGAAATATTGTTCGATTTTGAATATGTATAATAATTTATTGCTTTTGACAAGACAAAAGAATTTCCACAGTTCAACTGTCATTCTATTCCAACTTTAGCAGTTCTTAAATTTATTCTTTTGAACTTGAAACTCATTGTGTAAATTATACAGGTTGTTGTGGCTGCAGAGACAGGAGGTGCTTTGGGCGGTATGGTTAGACAGCTTTCAATTGATCAGTTTGAAAATGAAGGCAGGAGAGTCAGTTATGGTACTCCTGAAAGTGCTACTGCAGCAAGGAAATTGTTAGATAGGCAAATGTCTATAAATACTGTACCCAAAAAGGTAAAACTTGGTGATGCTAGAAAGCAAGTTACAATATCTGAGCCAGTTTGCAATAGAAATATGAAGAGCTAACTTTCATTTTGTTTTCTTGTACATTCCACTTCCATAAAAATTTCAGAATAATTTCACCTCATTTTCTCCTTTAATAAATGCCTGCCTCTCCAGGTTCTAGCACATCTTCTGAAACCTCGTGGTTGGAAGCCCCCTGTCCAAAGGCAGTTCTTCTTGGATTGCAATGAAATTGCAGATCTTTGTGATAGCGCTGAGAGAATATTTACTAGTGAACCGAGTGTTCTGCAGATCAAAGCTCCTGTCAAGATATTTGGTGATCTACATGGCCAGTTTGGAGATTTAATGCGATTGTTTGATGAGTATGGTGCTCCTTCAACAGCAGGAGACATAGCGTGAGTAGCTTGGTTAGATGCATGACTTGTGACTTGATATGAAAATATGAACATGCTTGTTTTGGTTTTTTACTTCAGCTACATTGATTATCTGTTCTTGGGAGATTATGTTGATCGTGGTCAGCACAGTTTGGAGACTATTACACTTCTTCTTGCATTGAAGGTATTATTTCAGATTAACAGATGGATATACTTTTAGTTCGTGTTTTCATTGCATATAAATGACTAAAGAAATATTGTCTAACAAAGGATAAATCATTCCTACGTTTGCTGTTTGGTCTTTGAAGGTTGAGCATCCTCACAATGTGCATTTAATTCGAGGAAACCATGAGGCAGCTGATATTAATGCTCTATTTGGCTTCCGGATCGAGTGCATTGAGAGAATGGTACATTGTTGATTTGTTGATTTTGTTTCATTAAACAATTTGTTCCCTAGTCACCAATCACATTATCTGGAATAGGGAGAGCGGGATGGAATCTGGGCATGGCATCGCTTTAACCGGCTTTTTAATTGGTTACCTTTAGCTGCCTTGATTGAGAAGAAGATTATCTGCATGCATGGTGGAATAGGGAGGTCCATAAATCACCTGGAGCAGATCGAGAATCTTCAACGTCCGATAGCTATGGAAGCAGGCTCAGTTGTTCTTATGGACCTTTTATGGTTTGTATTTGAACAGCTATCATCCCCTTCTTTAAGGATGCACATTATTAATCCTCCAAACAAATTTTGAATCGGTATTTTCCTGGTGATATAGGTCTGATCCAACAGAAAATGACAGTGTCGAGGGGCTCAGGCCAAATGCTAGAGGTCCGGGTCTTGTTACTTTTGGGGTGAGTGTTTTGTCTTGAACTACAAGTTTTCTTTCTTTTTCCTCTCCATTTGCAACATCCAACCTCCTTTTCCTTGACTGCAGCCTGATCGTGTATTGGAGTTCTGCAATAATAATGACCTCCAATTGATAATACGAGCCCATGAATGTGTGATGGATGGTTTTGAACGTTTTGCTCAGGGACATTTGATTACCCTTTTCTCCGCAACCAATTATTGTGGTAAGCTTGCGTCGGATAATGTTTCGCTTAGTTCCAATGCCAGTCTCTTCCCTTTGCCTTCTGCACTTCAATTCTTTCCATGATGCGTGCAGGTACTGCAAATAACGCAGGAGCAATTTTAGTGCTAGGAAGAGATCTTGTTGTTGTCCCCAAACTCATCCATCCTCTACCTCCTGCCATTCATTCTCCTGAAACATTGTCAGAGAATCACACAGAAGACACATGGATGCATGTATAATATTTCGGCCTTTCCTTCACTACGGTATGCAAATGTCCGGATTCTCTTTTATTCTAATCCTTTCTTTCATTGATATTGCAGGAACTCAATGCAAACCGACCTCCAACGCCAACCAGGGGTCGACCTCAGGCATCAAATGATCGAGGTGCCCTTGCCTGGATGTAACAATTATACATCTTCAATAGGATGGCTGATTCTACTCACTGGCTCGGGGTCTGGACTCGAAGAACCACTTATTTATTTCCTGGCTCGGAGCCACAATACACTGCAGCAACGACAAAAGCCAGGATTGCAAATGAGTCGTGGACATCGTTCAGTCGGCTCAACTGGATGAAACCTTGCGAAGGTTGTTACAGTTCTTTCCAGGCGATACCTGTGTATATGTAGCCTTTCGATAGATGAGTGTTCGCGCCAACATCTTATTCTTGTGTTTTTGAATTATTATTTTATGTGTTTCCTATATTATGTATTCTTTCGATACGTTTGGTCCACCGTGCTAAACATGTTAGTTACGTAACGAATGTATTCTAGGACATATCGAGTTTTGTATGGGGAATGCAATTTTAAGATTTACACGGCATAGCCATTTTTATGGCTTATTAGTTTGTGTGTTTGTTTTTTCCTCCGCTTGCTATGCATTTTTTACTTCAGGAAGGGAAAAGAGAGAGAGAGAGATGTTGGAGGACTGGCAGGCATGCAAAGACAAGCACAAGACCCGAAGAACGCGCGTGGATGCACTGTCCCTGACACTCTGAACAATAAGCTCCTACATTACCTGCATTACTTGCTGTGTCAGGCATTTTATCATCTAACTGTTCGGCATTAAAACCGTGGAAGGGCACACAGACAACAGAATATCAAGGCGTCGCTAATTTGCTACGTGTCTCAGTCCAATTTCGCAGAGCTGGTGCCAGGGAAGAAGCAAGGCATGGACTCTTCAGTTCATGCATGTGTTGATTGTGTTCGCTTTGTTTTAAAGCCAAGCAAGCAAATGCCAAGCTCAAGCACGCTGAGTAGGAGACAAGAAGCCATAATTAGGCCTGTGCTCTTTTGGGTCTACCACACCACAACCCTCAAATCATCATGTTAATCCCATTGTTTCACAAATGATAGCGTCCACAAATTACAACTTTTCTCTCGATGCAAACTTTTTCAGTGTACATTCTCTTTGTCCATGGAGAAAGGCAATGACAAGATTGGGAATGAAGGAAAGGGGAAAGGGAGAAGAAGTGCGGCTAGCACTGCCACTGTGACTGATGCAGGGACAATTTATATTGGAAAGTGACGGTTTGTTTGGCTGTGCCTCATGCCGATAAAGTGGCTTTAATGGACCTTGGCATCAAAGTGTGTGCCTAAAGGCATCTTTGCCTGAACAAATATGGGGATTTAAGATGGAATAATAATGGTTAGGGTTTGAACTGCAGCAGGGAAGGAGACTCACATCATGCCAAACGCTGGAACAGAGACAACACGCTGCAGCAGCAGCAGCTGCTGCTGCTGCCGTCTCTTGTTCTCTGTTTCTTTGGCGTGCTGCAGTAAACAGAACACTCACTCGACTCGAGCGGGGATGTTCTCGCAATATTTATTCTTACGAGGGTTTCCATGAAAAAATTTGATCACGTAGGACTAAATTGTAATTTAAGAGATTATAGGGGTGTCGATGGGAAACGCCAAAAGGGGCTCACGGAAAACGAAGGCTTGGAGCTGAAGCTAATAAAAAGACGAGACCTCGGTGCTCCCCATCACTATGGCTGCTGCTGCTGCAGAGCAGGGAAACCGGGGAAGAGCCGATTAGGGTTCGGCAGGTCCTTCTTCTTAGCGTTGATAAATGCGGGCCTGAGTCGGTCTCGTGGCTTCTGATGCTGGATATCGACGGCGGTTTCTGTCCTGCGACCGATGAGCCAGAAGAAGGGGGAGCTCGGTGCGTGCTAGGGTTTGAGTTCTCGCGGTGGGAATCGGTTGGTTGTTTGTAAAGTTTGGATTTTTGAGCTTTTAGGAGGTGAGTAGATGGCGATGGCTGTGTCGGGAAAGGGGCAGAAGCTAGCGTTGGACGGGGGGAAATACGTTAGGTACACGCCGGAGCAGGTGGAAGCGCTCGAGAGAGTGTATAATGAGTGCCCGAAGCCTAGTTCTCTTAGGCGACAGCAGCTGATAAGGGACTGCCCTATCCTGTCCCACATCGAGTCGAAGCAGATCAAAGTCTGGTTCCAGAACCGCAGGTTAGTAATATGAGGAAACTTAGGGTAGAAAGGATTGGAGTTTTGGATTCTTACTCTTTGGATTTGGAGCCCTTTACTTAAAAGTAAAGTTTTCTCTCCCTACTTGGTTATTTGTCGAGTTTTGGATGCCTGAAATGCATATTATCTCTTCATCTATGAACTGTCTTCATTGACTTTTTTTCAAGAGAAAATTATTTTATGGAAATAATATTTTTGGGTGATTTTGTATATCCGTTCCTTGTTCTGATATTGTTGTTATTCTGAATTTGTTTTCATGGATTTTTTTTTTGGCTTGTTTCATAAATTGGAAAGGATATGGATGAACTTCTCTCCTCCCGGTTTGAGTAATATAAATTGGAATGGATATGGATGAGCTACCTGAGAGTTGAGATTTTGGGAGTGGCCAAAATGAAGATAGCGAATATATTATTCTTTAGTCATAATTAATTTGGCGAAGTAGTGTATCCTTCAATACCTGAGCAAGATGCCAATCAATCAGCTCGTGGTTCCATTGTCCTGCACTTCAATGACTGGATTGTGTCTCGTCTTGTTCAATTTGTTTGTGATGATATGATATCTACGGACTGATGGTGCTATGTCAACTGCTACATAAATCTGTGGGTTCTATGACGATGTATAATCTTTGGTCAGCTGTCCTTCTAAAAATAATCCGGACCTCAAAATTCCTTGGTTTTTGTTTCTGTGTTTGGGTTTTAGACCCTTAGGTCGTATCTCATGGTCTTTAGGAAGATGAAGTTGTTTACTGCTTCTGGTTTTATGAGCTTGCATTGTATTTTCTTTAAGTTCTTTGTTTGGAGCAAAAGGAGTAGCTTTTAAACGAAATGAATATTGATCTGACACAATGCAGTTTCCAAAAATGAAGAATGGAAGGAATAAACTGTCCAAAGAAAATACTCTAAAGTATATCTTCGAACTCTTCATCCTACTCCCTCCCTGAACTCATTTGACAATAGCATGGAGCTTAAACATATATATATATATATATATATATATATTCAACTATTTGTAAAGTTGCGTTCTACGGTTCCTTAGCATATATCTTGATTCATGTTATTCCATTTCTATGCTTATTGTAGTTCACTTTTGTGCAGATGTCGTGAAAAACAAAAGAAAGAGTCTTCAAGGCTCCAAGGTGTTAACAGAAAGCTGTCTGCATTGAACAAACTGCTGATGGAGGAGAATGACAGGTTGCAGAAGCAGGTGTCTCAACTTGTTTATGACAATGGCTATATGCGCCAACGGTTGCACAATGTATGGGTTCTTGTCTAAATTCATGTTTCTTCGTAGTGTATTTCTTGTTGGTTGTGAAATAGATGTTCTTTTGTTTTTGTTGGCTACATCCCACATCCTCCTGGGTTCTAAATCTGTCACTTCATTTGTATTTAAGCCTGATTTTCTTTGAGATTTTTAGTATGTTTGGTACTAGTGTTGTCTTTCATTGTGCTTGCTGAAGAACTTTTGAATTACCATTGAACATGCACACATCTATGCTTCCTGCTTCAGTATTTGCAAAGTACTTCTCGTTTTACCTTTCAGTTATTTTGTTTGCACGCCCACAATGAATATAAAGTGTTGCCGTTCATATCTTTGTTTGCAAATCAATCTGAGACTATGCTTGTTCTCAGTTGTCTTTTTTACTTGATTTAGATACATATTACCCATATCTCAGTTTCTTTGAAAATGTTTCAGGCGTCTGCAGCAACTACAGACACCAGTTGTGAATCTGCAGTGACAAGTGGTCAGCAACCACACCAAAAAAATCCAACACCTCAACATCCACAAAGAGATGCTAACAACCCAGCTGGGTAGAGATTAATTCTAATTTTGATTTGCTATACCATATTGCTTGCTTTGTTTCTTCTTAACATACTTTTATAATCCTTCATAGTCTACTTGCTATTGCGGAGGAGACCTTGACAGAGTTCCTCTCGAAGGCTACTGGAACTGCTGTCGATTGGGTTCAGATGGTTGGAATGAAGGTAATACTAACGCAAACCTTTTGCTATATGATACAAAGGATTTACTGTCCAATTTTTGTGGTTATGGTGCTATGTATTTGTTATTTTATTTACAGCCTGGTCCGGATTCTATTGGAATTTTTGCTGTTTCCCACAACTGTGCTGGAGTAGCAGCTCGAGCATGTGGTCTTGTGAGTCTAGAACCCATTAAGGTATGGCACGGTCTAGTTTTCTTGTGGTAGATGTCACTCAGCTTCACAGAGAATAGTACTATGCAGTTTTCCAGTGGATGTAACGCCATTCTCTATGTGACTAATTCTAAATCATTTGTTCTAGGTTGCAGAGACTCTTAAAGATCGTTCATCTTGGTACCATGATTGCCGTTGCCTTGATGTGCTGACAGTAATTCCCGTTGGAAATGGGGGGAGTATTGAGCTTTGTTACATGCAGGTCATTCTCCTTACCTTAGTAAGGCTGTATAAGAATTACATATATTTAGTTTTTTTTGTTGACTATTGGTAGATTTTTTCCAGACATATGCACCTACCACTTTGGCGTCCGCGCGTGACTTTTGGACTCTGAGATACACTACCGGACTGGAAGATGGCAGCCTTGTGGTATGGTCTCAATGTCCTCGATCCATGTCATATATTTTTTGACTTCAACAATTGTCATGATTACATGCTTTTTTTTTTTTGTGCAACAATGGTTGTGGCATAGTTTTGCTTCATTTGTTGCAATCATGTTATAGTTGGGACTAACACAGTTTGGTCGATGTTGATTGTTGCAACTAATTTGTTTAAATGGCTGAGAACATGAGGCACTAATACATTGACGTCTTCCTCGTAGATATGTGAAAGATCATTGACTCCGGCAACTGGTGGTCCTGTTGGGCCAGTAGCCTCAGATTTTGTTAGAGCTGAGATGCATCCTAGTGGGTATCTCATTCGCCCCTGTGAAGGGGGTGGTTCGATGATTCATATTGTTGATCATGTTGATTTGGATGTGAGTTTCATGGTCTTGATGTTTCCATTGATGATATACATTTTTTAACTTCCTGCTTTTACTTATTTTCTTTGTATGCTTTAGGCTTGCAGTGTGCCTGAGGTTATTAGACCACTATATGAATCACCCAAACTTCTAGCGCAGAATATGACAGTTGCTGTAAGTCTCATTTTGCCATTAAGATTGTGAATTTTATCGTGCTTTTCTTACTAACCAAGATGTGTTTTACAGGCACTATGTCATATTAGACAAGTTTCACAGGAGGCTGGTAACGAAGTTGTTTGTGGTGGGGGTTACCATCCTGCTGTATTGAGAAACTTTAGTCAGCGACTGAGCAGGTTGTTAACTCTTTCTTGTCGTACGGTAACAAAGTATGGGTTCGATATACAATTACAATGTTCTATCTTTCCTTTGTCTGAATTGCAGAGGCTTCAATGATGCTGTAAATAGTTTTGCTGATGATGGATGGTCATTGATGGGTAGTGACGCTAGCGTTGAGGACGTGACTATTGCTATAAGGTCATCTCCAAACAAGCATCACGGGCCTCTTTTGAACTCTTCGACAATGTTTACTGCCCTTGGTTGTGGCATCCTATGTGCAAAAGCATCCATGTTATTGCAGGTAGCCTTTCTGTCTTAATGTTTATTTTGAGATATCTGATCATGGAGTGGCAAGTAAGATAACTTTCATCCATTGTTGATGTAGAATGTTCCTCCTGCTTTATTGGTTTGCTTTCTGAGGGAACACCGTTCGGAATGGGCTGACTTTGGCATCGATACTTATTCTGCTGTATCATTGAGATCTACACCGTACTCAATTCCCAGTGTGAGGTCTGGTGGAGGCTTTTCAGGCAATCAGGTTATACTTCCTCTTGCTCACACCATTGAGAAAGAAGAGGTAATCTACTTGATCAGGCAATGACCTGCATAAAATTTTGAACTATTTTGACTGTATGGAGAATTTACACTGTCCTTATATGTAGACGTTGGAGGTAGTCAGGCTCGTAGATCATGGGTTTAGCCAAGATGGCACTTTGTCTAGAAGCGTCAACATGCTGCAGGTTTGTCTCGATGAAAGAATTTTGAGTAGAATTAATTTCATGCCGTTTTTAGACATGCAATTCTTAAACTGAGACAGTATGCCTGCACATAGAACATGTCCAATTAGTTTTTCTCTTTTTCATTCCATTAATGGACAAACTTGAAAATCTTCGAACAGTAAAGGTTCTTTTTATGAGCCTCGGCCTTTCTATGATTCTTGGTTGGTTCAATAATCAAATATCAGATAAAAGAAGGATCGACAAATAGGCTATCCCATGCTTGCACGTATCATGTAATTACGTATTTTTATTGGCTCACCAATTGCTATTGGCTTTCTTATTGGCAGCTCTATAGTGGCATCGATGAGAATGCAGTAGGTGCACGCTCGCAGCTTGTTTTTGCACCATTTGATGAATCTTTTGCTGATGAGACACCTCTTCTACCTTCTGGTTTTCGCATAATGCCATTGGATCTCGGAGCAGTATGAAACTCTCAAAATCTTTTTAATATATATATTTATTTGTTGAAATTCTCTATGTTTATGGACCCTTCAATTACATTAGAAAATTGTATTTTGGAATTCATTTTTATTGTCTTCTGCTTTATTACGCAATGACGATAAGCCAGTGGATTAGTTGTTGTTCTGACCTTGATTAGTCCATTTTTAATGTTTTTTTTTTTTCGGTGTGGTTGCTACTTACTAGTTGTATGGATCTGTTGTAGGATTCTCCAAAAGCTACTCGAACCCTTGACTTGGCATCCACCCTCGAAGTTGGTTCGAGAGCTGCAACATGTACTGAGAACGAAAATGCTGGCAATGCAATCAATTTAAGATCAGTTTTGACTATAGCATTTCAGTTCACATATGAAACTCATCTCCGAGACAATGTGGCCGATATGGCACGACAATACGTACGGAGTGTGGTAGCTTCAGTTCAGAGAGTAGCCATGGCAATTGCACCTTCGCGTCTGAGTTCCAACGTCGAGGCAAAACATTCCCTTGGTTCGCCCGAGGCCCGTTCACTCTCAGAATGGATTTTTCGAAGTTACAGGTACTTCAATTTATTTTTCTTTATCGGGGTTCCGCTCCCCACACAGCATGACTGGGATCTTCAAAGTGTTAATGATACATATATATATATAAATCTCCAGGATTTACACTGGAACCGAGCTCGCCCCAGCAGGCCCACAAACTAAGGAATCATGTTTGAAGAGCTTATGGAACCATTCAGATGCAATCTTGTGCTGTCCCTTGAAGGCAAGTATCAGTACTTTATCCATTTCCTCTCAAATTCTTTGACATTTCCATAACAGTACTTTGATTTAGACGGTCTCAAATCGTGCGTAGGTTCCGGCGATCTTCAACTTCGCCAACCAAGCCAGCCTCGACATGCTAGAAACCACACTTGTAGCACTGCAGGACATATCGCTAGACAGAGTTCTCGATGACAACAGCCGAAAGGTGCTCTATGCTGAATTCCCCAAGATCATGCAGGAGGTAACTTCATTCCTACTTTAATCGTCGACATTGTTGCAAGAGCTTTCTGAGACTCTCCTGCTACTTCAGGGCTTCGCATACCTTCCTGCTGGCCTTGGCTCTTCGAGCATGGGGAGGCCAATATCGTACGAGCAAGTCGTAGCTTGGAAGGTCTTGAACGACGCAGACTCGCCCTATTGTTTGGCTTTCATGTTCGTGAACTGGTCTTTTATGTGATGTTTCTTACTCCGGATCGATACATAATAGAACTTAAATTTTATTTTCTGTTTATGCAATGAGTCTGTAATTTAAGGGAGTAGACGATGATGTATTATACACTTGTATGGTTTAGGTGAATGTGATGTGGTGCTCAAGTGAGTTAAACAAGTTACGTCTGTTGTTTAAGTTTGTTTGATAAGATAATTAAGTTGTCTAAAAGTGAATTAAGCTTTTGAAATGATTGTAAAAGTCTAACTTGAAAAAAAATTGAGTTTGGCATAAGTTTGGCTTAAGCTAAATTTTTTAAAAATATTATCAAATTTTTAATTTAAGTTTATTTGATTGTTGGAACTTTATACATTTTGAGTTTGTTTTGTTGGTTATTGAGTTTGATAATATAATTTTTTTATTCATTTTGAAATTGTGTTTATTTATTTAGCATGTTAATAAGAGTTTTATTAATAAATATTATTTATATATACTGTTCATGGACGTGAACATTAATAAGCAAATTATATGTATTTAAGTTTATTTGTTTAATTTAATAAGTTAAAATTTATTTATTTATTTAATTAATTTTGTGTGAATCGAATAAATATAAATAATTTTTTATCAAGTTGAACACTGAGTTTGTTCATAAATGCTTACTCTTTGCCGTGGTCATATAGGGAGATCGAAAGAGTAAATTATAACCACCAAGTGACCTTAGGTGTGTTAATGACTTC
>JBBPFQ010000002.1:493619-511218 GCA_037974815.1 Kaempferia elegans
TCCTTCCCTCAACGCTGCCTCCGATTTCCCAGCGCCGAAGCCGCCCCTTAGCCATCTGCTCTTCCTACGGAGTTTGCTATTTAAACTGTCCTCAGGTAAATCATCTTTCTAAACGTCCACTTTCCTTCAAGCCTAACGAAATGGAATTAGGGTTAGAGTGTGACGGTGGACCAAGCTTCGCCGCCTGACGACGCAACAGTGTTGATGCCGACGGGCCGCCCGCAGCAGACCAACTCCACAACCGCAGCTCCTTGCGTCCGTCCAACCCATTTGTTCCGATCGAACTTTGATCTCGTTTCCCCATATCAGATTTTGGCATCTCTCGCGTCGCCGATTGGCGGAAGCGTTTTAAAAGTACGGTTTAGCAGTGCAAATCAACTTAATCTTTGTTCGCTTCTTGATGTTTGCAGATTTCGCAGAATCAAACAGGCTTTGCACTTGGAACTCTTGCTCGCCTAACTCTCCCACCAGTGTAGAAATTATAAATCACATATATTCCGCATCACTGTCCCACGGGCGCAGAAAATATGAATGCATTCTTAAACAGAAATTTTGGTCTCCCAGTAATCGCTTCACCCAATTTTATGCTTCTTTCCGCCGCCTCTCCAACCCTGAGCTGCAGTTCCTCGCCCTGGACAAGTTTGGCGGACGAAGAGGTGTTCTCAACTCCTTCATCTTCAATCCCACCAGTCCCTCACCTCCTTCTTCTGCTTACTCTCTACTACTGCAGCTTTGTAATGATTCTTGTGGTTCGGACAATGGATTGACTCTCCGTAATCATCTGATTCCCGTCCGCCACGATGCTGACTTGCACATGGGCAGTAAATTTATCATGTTCCATGCCCAAGTTGGTAACTTGACTACGGCACGAAGATTGTTCGATAAAATGCCCTATCGGAATGTGGTGATTTGGACCGCTTTGATTTCTGGGTATTCCCGATGTGGTCGAGCAATGGAAGCGTTGGAATTGTTTTCTCTTATGCGATCGTCTGGAATTAGTGGCAACCAGTTTACCTATGGTAGCGTTCTGCGAGCATGCACCTCTTTGGGTTTCATCAGCAGTGGTCAGCAGATTCATGGATGTATTACCAAGAGCAGATTTGAGGATAATTTGATTGTTCAGACCGCTCTCATTAATATGCATCTCAAGTGCGGATCAGTGGCCGATGCAGGGCATCTGTTTGCTAGGATGGAGAAAAAGGACGTTGTCGCTTGGAATTCAATAATAGGTGGTTGTGCCGTGCGAGGCCTAAGGGATGATGCTTTTGGAGTTTTTGGTTCAATGATTAGAGATGGTAAGTTTGAATCTTTCTAAGCCTGTTTTCAGCAGTTCTTTCAAAGCAACATATAAAAATTGTAATCATGATATGTTCTATCATAAATAATACTAACATTTAGAGTTCATCAAAGCTTGTTAGTTCTCTGATAATTTGCTATCTTCCTACTTTTATGTGAATAACATTGTTCCTTATTCCAACTTCATTGTCTTGATTAATTGTCGGATTGCAATCCAAACATATAAGCAGATCTTAGTCTCACAACATCATACACCACAGTTATGTCACTTGTATCATCTTTCACCTCAAATGATTAAAGCTATTGATATCAAATTAACATGATAACAAGGCTGTAAATGTTCAATAAAATAGTAGTGCAAAAGACAATACCATGCAATTCTAAACTAGTTGTTTTCCTAGACTACTACTTGTTCAAGTTGATAGCAATGAAGATAACTTCTTACTTTCTATTTATTGTACTCTGACAGATAGTTTTAAAGCAAAGGGTTTGTTGTTCCTCCAACTTCTCATCATGAAATAGTTTGTTTATTACCTGTTTTCAAATAATGAAGCTTGACAGACACTACTTATGAATATTTTGAGTGAGTATTTATTTTTTCTAAAGAAAGTATCCAAGAAACTTGTATTCATTTTACTGTATACCTGTGATATGTGTGGTCCCTTGCTATTTCTACTATTCATATTAATTATATCCTTGTTAAATGGGCTGGATTTCTGGTTACATAAGTTCAAGCTTCATTATTTGAATGTAGAGGCAGTAATTACTTTGATAGTGCACAAGGACCAAGGATCTTCTAAAATGTACATGAGCTTATAGTTATTAAAATGCTCCTTTTTTCGCTGGCATGGATATACCACTTGCTATGGTAATTTCCTAAATTAAATATGAAGTACCAACATAAATTAGTTTGGTGATCAGAACCATGTTACATCTCTTTGAATGACATTTTGAACCATATACTCAGTCTCAATTCACAATGTAACAGGTGTGCGGCCTGATCAGTTCACTTTTGCAAGTATTCTGAGGGCATGCAGTGCAGCAAGAATTCAGCTGCATGTCGACCAGATCCACGCTTCAATTATCAAGTTTGGACTTGAGAGCCACTCTATGCTCTCTGGACCGTTGATTGATGCATATGCAAAATGCAAAAGCTTGGATGATGCCACAAAGCTATATAACTCCATCGTTGATAGGGATCTGATTTCTGCTACTGCATTAATTACTGGGTATGCAAGTGACAGAAGGTTTTGTCGGAAATCGATGGATATCTTCCATCAAATAAATCGCATGGGAAATAGGATAGACAAGGTTATGATATGTGCCATGTTTAATGTATGTGCAAATGTGCCTGACTTAAATTTTGGAAGACAAATCCATGCGTATATGTGTAAGAGCCACTTTGATTTTGATTATGATACAGCATTGGGAAATGCTCTGATTGACATGTATGCCAAGTCAGGTGAACTTCATGATGCCTCTAGTGCTTTTGAAGAGATGAGGGAAAAAGATGTCATTTCATGGACTTCATTGATAACCGGGTATGGAAAGAATGGCAGTGGAGAAAGTGCAGTGAAACTATTCTCAAAGATGGAAGCGAATGAGGTGAAGCCAAATGGTGTCACATTCCTTGCTCTTATATTTTCATGCAGTCACTCAGGCTTAGTTATCAAGGGTTTGGAGTATCTGAACCTGATGGTAAAAAAGTATCATATCAAGCCAAGAGAAGAACATTATTCTTGTATTGTGGATCTCCTTGCCCGTGGAGGTCTACTAAAGGAAGCTTATGATCTAGTTTGTAAGATGGATATCAAGCCCAATGCATCACTTTGGGGTGCCGTGCTTGGTGCTTGTAGTATGTATGGTCATACATCCCTCGGTGAGGTAGCTGGTGGATATCTTCTTACACTATTTCCTGAAAGATCTGTCAATTATGTAGTTCTTGCAAATATATATACTGCAGCAGGCTTATGGGATTCAGCAAGGAGGACAAGGAAAATGATGGAAGACAGATCAGAAAAAAAGGATTCTGGTTATACTTATATTTAGCTCACAGCACGCCAAGCATGTTTCCGCAAAAACAAGATGTTTAGGATTTAGGATTTAGCCTGAAGCAGTGAAATCATATTACCTAGGCTGTTTCATGAATGGCACAGCAGACTATTTTCTGAATGCTTATTAATTTGATAAAGGTATGTTTGTTCCTCATTTTCTCCACGAGAAAGTTGTTCTATCACAAGCCAAACGAAGCTCAGATGTATTACTTTAATAGTTTGGCTGATGTACGTTCTAATTTAATATTCCTTGAGAAAACTTATTGTTTTTTTCTTTATCCCCTTGCAGAATAAACTGTACGTAGTTGCCAGAGCTTTTAGGATGAGGAGATACAAAATAGACTTTGGTGTCGGATTTCTTATAAGATCATAAATCAACAGCAAACTGAGGCATAGAAGAGGTGGCTGGAAAATGCTAATTCCATACAGCATTGTATTTTGAGCATGCTGTGTGCATATGTAATTGAGGACAATATTGATACTTGGAAAATTAAGGAAAAACTATTTCATTTATTTTGGATTTTTTTTATGTGGCCAACAAGATTTGAACATAAAAATGAATGAATTTTTTTAGGAGTAGATTATGCAAAATTAAATCTTTGATTGAATTAGAAATTAATAGTTATTTCAGTGAAATTATAAGCAATTTCAGTTTGGTTGAGTCATTTAATAATCGTAAAAGGTTGTGTCATAACCCATCCAATTTCATTCGGGTTTCTCTTTGACTATCTCTCTTACTTTCAACAATTGAAGTAGAAAGTGAAGTCGATACGATGAAATCTTAAAAGGACGGTTGTACACCCTCTGGAAGAGAATAATTTATGAGTATTTGTTCTAGTACAGTGCATTTGTAGGGAGAGATCAGACATCGAGATGTAAGAGATTACATCTATTTAAAATTAACCTTAAGGTTTATTGACAGAGATCAGTGGACGTGTTTCCTACTTTGAAGGCAACTGTTGTAGCTTCTTGGACTATTTGACGACTTGACTTCTTATCCTCCGGATCAAACATGTTTTAACATACACCCCATCAAACATATCCCAACCTAATCTTTTACTTTTTCTTGATCAAGTATACAAAATGGTCTCCATCCTCAATCCATCAGCTAGCCCTAACTAAAACATACAATAATTAAAGAACATGATTCATTAACCACACCCACAACAAATACATGAATTTGGTATCTAATTATGCCACTATATATAAAACTAGAATTACACTAATCAATTAGATAATCACCACCAAGTGACACAAGACTCTACCAAATACCCTTTCAAGGAAGCTCCCTCGAACCTTCCTTATGTCACTCTCAGCCACAGTTCGTATTCCATTCTCACTCCATTAATACCTTTTATATTCACTACAATTTTCATTATTTGATTATTGTTAAAATTAGATTAATAATAATTATAATTAAATTGTCATCACTCCACACACTCACTCTCTATAAATTTACAGTGTTCTTTGCGATTCATTTGAAGCTTGCATGGGCCATGCAGGCAAACATGTCGAAGAGGAAGAAAACGATCGGCCTCCGGTGCTGTCTCCAGGTAGACGCCGCTGAGCCCTCCCCGACGGCAAAGTCCTCGTCTACGTCATCCTCCGGAGGAGTACGACGGCGGGATCGCGTTCAGGAGCTTCTGGAGGTGTTCCGGCACTTCGACCGGGATGGGGACGGGAAGATCTCGGCTGCGGAACTGCTGGAGTTCTTTGTGTCGATCGGGGAGGCGATGGGGGAGGAGGAGGCGGCGGCTGCGGTGGCGGAGCTGGACGTGGACGGCGACGGGAAGCTGGATTTCGGCGACTTCGCGCGGATGATGGTGGAGGGGGCGGGAGCAGAGGAGGAGATGAGGAGGGTGTTCGGGGCGTTCGAGTCGGCTAAGGGGTCGGGGAGGATCGACGCCGCGGGGCTCAGGCGGACGCTCAGCCGCCTGGGGGAAGACCGGTCGGTGGCGGAGTGCGAGTCGATGATCCAGGCGTACGACATCGACGGCGACGGCGAGCTCGACTTCCACGAGTTCAACCTGATGATGACTTGAACATTTCTAAATATTTAATTAAAAAGAGTTTTATTAGAAAGTTGCAAGAGAGTGTTGTCGAGGTTGGACAAGGGTCTTAGATGTAAATAAGAAAACAATAAGAGGATTTGGGCGTATTCGCAGTTGATTTGACTAGCTGCAGTCATTCGATCTCTAAACCGGCAGACCGGTCCGGTTCAATTAGTATTCCCAATCCTGTCGCGGGCCCCGCGAACCAAGTCAACAAGATGACTAAGACGGAAGACAAACAGTCAATCGAACCATCCATCTAGCGCCACGTGTTTTCCTTCGATCGAATTCTCTGAAGACCCTCGACTTCGATAAATATCTAGAGAGCCAAAGTCTTCCTTCTTCTCCGATCGTCTCTCAAATTCTAGGGTTTATGAATCCAGGGTCTTGTTGATCGGCCTCGTCAACGCACAATTTCTGAAGGTGGCAATCTTGTTCCAGTTTTCTCTCTGTCTAACGTTGAAGTTTTTTTTTTCGATCTAAATCATTTATTTTATCTCCTACCCGTAGTTTGTCCGATATTGGAGGAACTCTTGGTAGCTGCAGAGGTGACCCTCAAGTCTAGCACCGGATTCAAGTACTCTTCTTGGCGTCGCACCGCGCTTCTTGGTCGAGAAGCTACTGAAATAGACAACTTTTTAGGTTTTCAGAGAAGTCTGTTACAAATTTTCAAATCGTGCACGATTTTCAGCATGTTTTGAACAGTGGATGGGTATGCCGCGGTTGTAATCGGTAAAGAGACTTGATTTTGTAGTTGATGATATGATCGATTGAATATGAGCGATGGGGAAGAGGCGAGCGGAAGAAATCAGCTGACCTACTCAACGAGACGGCAACCTTCGGAAGGTCGGGATTTTGGACACTCCGTCACCAGGGTTGCCGTCGCCAAGATTTGTGAGACGCATGGGTTCCACAGTAGTCAGTGGTCTGCGAACTACGCCTTCTCGGATGTCTCTGTCAGATACATCTGCAAGCTCGGCGAAACTGCTAACTTTTATGCTAATTTGGCTGGCAGAACGTGTTGCAATGTCTTCGATATATTACAGGGGTTGGAAGATTTGGGCTCGTCGTGGGGTTATCCAGGAGCATCTGATTCTCACAGATGCATTTTGAGTTCTGGTATTATGGGAGAGATCATCCAGTTTGTAAACTCTGAAGTGAATGCCTCATTTCAGCCACCTATTGTGAAATTTCCTATTTCTCGAATTCCCAAGTGTACTCCTAGCTTTGCTCAAGTTGGGGAGGTGCCGGTCGGAAATCACATTCCTGATTGGCTTCCTAGGTTCCCTGACGATCCTAACACATATAGCCATATGGAGACTTGCAACAAGAAGATCACTGACACTAAAGATGACTATGTTGATCGAGTAAGAAAGCGGAGGAAAGTATGGAAATCTTTGTTGAGCTTACAGAAGCAGCTTGGTTTCAATGGCTCAGCTAGGTTTCAGCTGTCCAACGATGGTGATCTTAGGAAGGGTAAGAGAGTGGCTGGTAACAATCCATTTCTGAACCCGCCTTTTTTATACAACGAGAAAGAGGTATCTGAGATTGCTATTCCACGAGAAGTAGAATCTGTCAATAGGTCAGTGGAATTTGAGACTTTTGTTCCTGAGTTAGAGGCATCTAAAGTTGGATCTCTTGATTTCAATGATAGTGAAAAAAGTATCCTCCCTTGTAACAGACCTGCAATTCGTTTCAAGATTGGAGTTGACAAAAGATCTATAGCAACACTACTCTCCACTAATATGTTAGATACTAAAAGGAATTCATTGTTTATGATGGATGATGAAAAAGATGACAAGAAGAAGAGTGAAGAGAATATACTAAAGGAAGTTCTTGATAAACCTCATTATCTTACCCAGCTGTAAACTGCAATTTTCACGGATGAGTCACAATAATTTGCTCTAGAAAACTTTGCAGACAAGTTGAACTACTAACAGATTAGCTTGCGAACCCTTGGAAGTCCATTATCTTCATTAGCTGAGTGCTACTTTATTTAGGTTTGAACTTTCATTTTCAATCTATGAATAATCACACATGTTTCATTATTTTGAAATCTGTATACTATAAAGTCCAAGATCTTTTCTGCTTTCACAGAAGAAACAGAACGCCAAAGGCATCAAGTAAACATATATGTGAATTTGTTATTGCCCGTCTGCACTGATACATATATATCTACTGATGCATTGGTTTATTCATATATCTTCTCATTGTTAATGAATGAAGCATCTGCTATTTGAGTAAGATACTTGTCAAATTTTTAGTTCTACATTGTCTCATGAAGAAGATGCAGTTATCCATTTGATGCAACAGAAAAGTTAGGCAAGTACTATAAAGACCAGAATGTGAGAATTCCTTCTTTTGTGCCAACTCCATGCTGCTTGCAGTCAGCAATGCAGGATATGACATCAACCAGTTCTTGCTGCAGCAAGGGCACTTGCAATTCTAGAATTGACAGCAAACTTCAATTCTGTCACTTACTTGCATTGCTGATTATAAAGAGAGTTTGGTATCTGATTTAGTCGTGTCAAGGTCAAGGTAGATTCATCAACCTTTGTCTTTATAAATCATTGTGAGGAGGATAGTTAATTATTATGATTCCCTAATATAAATAGATGGGTTTAGAATGGAGATAATGAACTTTGAATTTGTGTAAATTTCAGGATGATGCTTTGGCTGAAGACTAATGCCTGGTAATGAAATTGACAGCCACTGGACTGGAGGTTCATTGTACTGGGTAGCTCATTGTTCACTCTCTCCAGATATCTGCTGATAGAATTCGCATGTCAATCCAGGCAAGTTGTGATTTCTAGGCTGAAGATGTATAATAATGATAGAGGATATTAAAAATACCAGATGATTTAGATTAAATTTTGCACTTTAGAGCTTATTCTTCTCTCATGAATTATCTCAAAGTTGTAATATTGTGTGAAATTTGATTGCTAATTTTAATATTGTTAATATATCTTGTTAAGATAAGGTTTGACAATTTACCTTCTTTCTCTCAATTTATTGGTGCTGAAAGAATTGGTATTGAAGGAGAAAGGAAAGACAAATATCATATTGATAATATAGTGAAGAAAATTTGAAAGATTTGTATGATTTAATTTGCAGCTAATTTTATTTTGTTTAAAAATGGGCAGAAAAAAAAAAGTGAAAAAGGAAGATAAAAGTGTGCTAGTCTTCCCACACAACTAGAAAAATAGGATTATCAAACTATTGCTAACATTTAATGGTGGGGATTTTGTAGAAGCTAAAAAAATTATAAAACTATTGCACAAAATTTCAATATAAATATATTTACAAAAATTCAACTAACATTAATTAACTTTAAGACATTCATGAAAATAGGCATTTATATAAGAGACAATTAAAGAAAGAAAATAAAAAGAATACATTTATCCTCAAGAAATAAATAGTGTTTTAATCGGAAGTTACGTATAAAGTCATATTAAGATAAAAAAAAAGTCATATTTTAAGAATAAAATATATTAAAAATCAATGATCAGTGTAAAATTAGTTAAACGTTAATTAACAAAACAAAAATGATCCTAACTGTTCAGAGAATTTATTCCATAACAATACGAAATTAATTGTCTTATTTATTTTTATTTAAAATTCTTTTTTAGATAAATTAGTTATTTTAAATTCTTTTTTAAGAGAAAACTAAAAGAGTGTTTGATTTGAACTATTTTCATTTTTATTTTTTTAGAATACTGAATTTTTTCAAATTTTTAGAAAATAATTTTTTTATATTTTCTATTTTCTTAAAAAATACTCTATCTATTTCTAGAAAATGAACAATGCAAACCAAATACTACTTTTTAAAAAATTACATTTTCTAATAACATAAAAACAGAAAACCCAAACCCCTCTTAATAGTTCAGCTGCCCAAAACTAATAGTCACTCTTAAGCAAAAGTAAGAGAGATAGCAAATAACCTTATAACTTCAAAAATACAAATGATCGTTCTATATTGACCCCGTCATATTTACTCAAATAGAATAATACATTTCAATTATACTATATGACAGGACTGCACCTAGATCAAAACCACAACAACAATCAAGCATAATCAAATTTCAAGACTATCTGAATCCAAACAGTCGTGTGACGACTAATAAGAGGACGACGACAATGATGATCACTCAGCAATCAGTTGTCACTGTAATTGACGTCTTTTGTCGCTTTGTAGCAGGCCCTTCTTGATTTGAATTTGCAATATGTTCACCTTGTTCTACCTCCCGAACTTCTTCTTCAGTTTCAGCTTCTTTGCCAAGAGACTTGCTCACTATGTCAGGGCCCAATAAAGAGGAGTGCTTGCTTGTAATTTGCCTCCCTGCCTTAACTTTAGGCCCCCAATGCCTCTCTGGGTTAGGAAGGTATCTTACCTCCTTTTTAACTTTCGCTTTGCTGAGTGAAGCAGCTGCTCGGGCAAAATTTGCCTGTGACACGGGGAGAAATATTCATTATCTGACAGTAAAATGGCTCGAGTCAGTTTTGTGCCATTAACATTGTTTGACTACTGATCCAAATTCACTAAATTCAAGTTAACAGTAGCTTACTAAACTAACATGGCATACTACTAATCAATGGCTCGATGCCCGATGGCAACTCATCGTGTCTGATATTAGATCTCTCTCAGAATGATAGAATTGGTGTTCACTATGTTAGACTCAACAAATGATCCAAAATGCTTACGATCAAATCAATAGTAGTTGATGCATCTAAACATATAAGCTCATTCCATTGTCGCAAAACTAATCCTGTGAAACTAAACTGGGATGCCACATGAAGAATCTCAATCTTGAAGCCAAATGCATCAAGTACATTGCAGCACATTATGCATAGTATGGACATGCACAATCTTTTCTTTCTTGGATTCCTAAAGTGGTGTCAGATTGTCAAAAAGCAACATGCTCTACCAGGACAAAATGTGAGTCAAGTTTTTCAGATTAAGGGGAAAAACTACAAAGCTAACCTCGGAGTTCATATTTGTTCAGAGTGGTCAAATAGCAAAGATAGAGGGAAGAGTCATACTTGCAGTTTTGGTTCTTTGGCGAGTATCACTGTTCCTGAATTGTCTTGTGGTTGTGCCTTCACAGGGTGATTCTTTACCTGGGAACATGCCATGCAAAAGAAACTATAAGCCAATATGTACTTTGTGTTCCACAAACAACATGGAGATGGAGTTGAAGTAATTGATGAAAAACAATAACGTAGCTAGAAGCGATTTAGGAGAGGGATCAAGTAACTACCCAACAACGCATGATGTCCCAAATGACATCCATTGGAGCATTGGTTTTGAGCCCCAAAGGATTCACATGACTTCCTGAAATTTGAAACCCAGCATTGATAACTGCAGAGCGGAACACAACGGCAGGCGGTGAAGTGCACTTGAGTGTTGAACATAAACTGTGGAGACTAACAAAGAGGGGAACATTGTGTAATTCCTGCACGTGTTACAGACAAACTTAAGGTTCAATTTCTAAGAAAGATTAACAATATAATTAGAAGTTTAATAGCAGTTCCAATGTTACCATGAACTGGTGTAAATATTCTGGCAGATAAAAGGAAAAAAAAAACAGCTTAATCCAATCAATAACAAGATGGAAAAAAACATCTAGCTTATAATTAGATATTTATTTAGTTACTAGTGTATTTTGAAATAGTACACGAAAGAAAATTTTCCAGATAATACAATGTAAATTAAAAGAATAAAAAAGGCAGTAAAGACTACCAAGACAATTCCCACAATGACAAAGAAAATAATTGTCAGATTCAGATGACAATTCCGAGGTAAAGAGAAATTTTATAAGTATAAAAGTAGAAGTTATTTCACTGAGCATTAAAGATAAAACAAATGAGACTTAGACAGCATAGTTGAAATGCACAATATAGTAAGAAAAAGTAGCTAGAAGAAGGGGTTAACCTCTGAGATAGTAGTGAGCACAGCAGAAATTTTCTCATAAGCAGGATATCTTTCCTTCATAGCTTTAACATTAGCTAAAATGGAATTTATCCATTGTTTGTCATGAATCGGAGCAGACCAAATAGGACCACCCATGTTAAACCTCTTTCCACAATCACTGCACTCTTGAGGAACCACGGGACCATATCCAGGAGCAGACTTGACGCTATTATCCTTCAAATAAAACAAATCAAAAATCAAACACTGGGCATAAGATGATGAGATACTATTTCTAGACTTGGGGAAAAATATGATAGATCCTAATGAAAAGGAATATGATCAGAGTAAGAGCTAACCTTACAAATAGTCCTCCCAAGACTTTGGAGATGGAAAGAATCACAACCCACACACTGGTAAACGTATGAGAGTTTAAGAGGTGTATCTTTTATTGCACTTGCTGAGCTGCATAGAAGATCACAGAAGAGCACTATGTGAGAATTAAAAGGGTACATGTTGTAACCTACCACCTGAATTTATATCTATCTCCGATTTTCAAATACAACGGAACAAGGTGGAAGGCAACTTACGTGAATATCCGAACAAAAACTCGGACATAAAAATCCATATAAACAGAGAGGATAGGGACAATGTATCGCTTGTAGCGATTTGCATGACTCTGCATTAGAAGATGGTAAACTGATAACTAAAAAACATCAAAATGTTTACTATTAATCAATGTTATGCAGTTTCAGTTATATTTATATGTCTATCAAAAAACACCAGGTGTATTGGTCCAAAGATCATAGTGTAAAATACCTCAATGCATGCAAGGAGGATCCTCAATGCCATCTCATGGCAATATTTCCCTTTCACAGGATAGGAGCCATACCTATTTTTCAATAGAAAACTTTGATATAAAAACCAGAATGTGTCATTTTTATTTATTTATTTTATTTTTTGTTTTCGCATGTGTGTGCAAAAGAATTGTTGCAAACCTTACTTTGAATGGCAAACCTCTCCATTGTTTCCACAAAGAACTGCCATATCAGTAGCTGTACACATCAGAATTCCTCCATCGGCAACTGATTGTACAGCTGAATCCAGAAATACAGATGGTGAACCGTAAGGATCAAGATCCACCTGCAACAAAATTGCGACACTGACATTCAACTCTTCATTCATTACAAATATATTGACATATCAAGATATGGAAAATAGCAGTACCTTGCAACATATTTGATAAAAAGTCTATTTGTTTAATATTAGTTCAAGTATATTCACAAGTAATCTTGGTCATATTAGACTAAATATAAAGAAAATTTGGAGAACATTTGTACAACTACACTGCCATATAAAAGTGTTGTCCTCATATAAATTTGATGAATATCAAGAATTGTGAAAGGAAAACGGATCCAAAACTAACTTTCCGGTTAACAAGGAAGAGTACCATAAGTCCACAATACAACCTGATGCAAGATCAACACAAGAAAATCTCCTGAATTTCGAAGGGGCATAACTTTTTACTCGGGAATAAGAACGAGGCTTTGTTTTTTATTGTAGCTCTTTTGGATATCTATATCCGTTACCAGTGAAACCCATAATCGCCAAACTTCAGATCCGAAAAATAACATTTAGGATCTTTTCGGAGGCTCCGAACATCTATTTTACTATTTTTTTGGTAATTTTTGCTTTTTGGTATTTAGAGTATTTTTTTGACAGTTTTGGCTATTATGAGTCAAAGTCAGTCTAATATAAGTGTCTGTTTAGTTGTTTTTGGGATTATTCTCTGTTATTGAATAAAATTTCCTTTTTGGTAAAGTCTTTTCGACGACGGTCTCTCTTTGGTTTTTTCAATCATTTTCTCGTTTTCTCCTCAAAGTCACCTGCTTATCAGCCTCTATCCCATCCGGCGTCACAACTTGATATTAGATGCAACCATGAAACAATCTAAATAAGCCACATTTTTGAATCTTTCATTTCAGATCCTAAAGTTTGACTTTTGTACTACCCTTCAAGCTATTGCAAAACAGACAGACTGATGAGAGACCAAATTGAGAAAATTTAGAAGACAATAACAACTTGATCAAGTACTGTGGACCATTTACTAGTACCAAAACAGATAAGCAAAGGTCCATGAGCCACAACTGTGCCTATATTGAATTAATATGCAATCTAAATGATGCAAGGACAGAAGCACACTACCATCATTCTCCTCTCCACTCACTAAATTGACACAAGAACACTACCTTCATTCTCCTCACCGGACTGAATTATATATAACTTTTACTACAACTATTTCTCTCCCTATCTTGAGATCCTACTTCAAGTAAGTGGAAAATTGAGCAAATAGCCAAATACTAACAAAAATATAGGGGGAAAATATTAGGAAGGTTGTGAAACATATAATTTGAAAAGAAAAAAAAATGTTTACCACATCGAATTCCTTCTGATGAGTGAGCATATAAACTCGAGCATCTGCAAGATAAGCCTCTACTTTTGAGCGAGTGACCGAACCATTAAATTTTATATTTCTTTCGCAAGCCTCAATTGATGCTGCACAAAGAAAAAAAAAAGTAGTAGAAGAAAAATTAGGCCTATGGTTCAATATCCAAACAAGAAAAAATTATAATCTATATGCATTGAATCTACAATTCCAATTAAAGAACCTTTGTCATTGTCTAAAGCAATAACTTTCCCAATCCCTTCTACTTCACGGGCATATCGCAGAGCTCTTAATCCAGAAGCAGCCAATGCCTATAAATTCATGTAGTGCAAAACATAAAACTATTAGTAAAACAACCACAGATGCATGTCTTTATAAGAGAATGGCAACTTACAGTCCAGACTCATTGGTACACACAAATCAAGTGAAATAATCATGCTAAAAAAGTACATGTGACTCACCTCAAGAACTTTAGGTGCTTTAGGTTCTTGTTTTTCTCTCAAAGGAATATTTATGCATTCTTTTGAACCAGTTTTTTCTTCCCTGTCTGAAATATATTTTGCTTCATCATCATACTGGTTATGTTGTACTTCAATCCCGTCATGGGCTTTTTCTGCAGTAGCTCCATTAGTTTTTTCATCTTCAATGGCACTTGAACTTCCATCCAAGGTAACAGATTCAGAAAATTTGCCATTGGGAATCTTGTTTAGAGGTTTTCCCTTTTTGCTTAAATATGCATCATGCTCCTCTTTTTGCTTATCAATAAATGCCCTCAAAACAGCAATGGACATATCCCGGTTGTATACCTAATTCAAGTATTAAAGCAACAAGTTCAAGTAAAATTAATTACGGCAGCAAGACCACCTGAGCAGCAAGATCAAGTAAAAAAAAGAAGTCTGAAACAAATTGGGTAACAACTTATCCCAAAAAAAAAGCTATTGGATAATCAAAATAGCTTGAAACAAATCTCAAGTACAAGAAAGTTTTATAAATCCCTTTCTGGAATACAAGTCTTCTAGAAATCAAGACAGGAACCAAACAATGGTACCATAACAAGCTAAACCATCAACAGCTGGACCACAGCACTTGGCACTATAGCCTCTAGCAATGGACACAAGGTCTCACTAACTTGAATTATTAATTAAAATACATTCGTAAGCAAGTGAGAAACTAATTAGTCATTATCCTTATGAAGGATGTTTGAATTAAACAAAAGTTGTACAGCAGATGTCTCAGAAGAAGTATTTCCATGTAGGCCCACATTTAAAATGATCTCAATTCAATATACAAGTGCAACTGGCGAAGGATGCTAAAAGATACTGAAGATCATAGAGTATATTAATGCGGGTAGTAGGAATTAATCTACTCACAAGCAGCTGTGAAATGCATCATCCTTGTGATTTAGTTTTTTTTTTCAAATGTATATACGAGATGCTCAAAATCAACTTTTTTTTTGTATACTACAGACATCAAATTTGCAATTTTTTCCCTCTCTTTAGAGCATCTTTTGAAGCTAAGACTCAATTTTGACAAAGGAGGATTTCAAACCCACGACAATAGTAACATCTTAGTAATTGGCTCCTTGAAACATCAGATTATCAAGAGAACCTATCATGCTTAAGTTTCATTGTCAAAGTTGATCAATTCGATTACCTAGTTTAGAGTGACAGGTCTCAGTCAACAAACGAACACTGCATGTGTGGTTTAGCATAACGTTGCCAGGAAGAAGTGATTACGAATCAAATTGAATATCCGAGGAAAGCACGAAAATAGTGTTTTTTTTGTTGCAAATATATATATATTTAGTTGTAAACAAGGCACAAAAAAAGGAAGAAACGCAATCAAATCTTCGAAACAGGAAAAAAAAATCCATTTAACCATCACAAAAACCAAAAAATTAGTGAATTCACATTGCGCGACGAACGCGTCCAATTGAATCACAGGATGCCACCTGAGCCTTGTTGAAGAAGACGGTGTTGCTGGAATGCATAAGGATCTCTGCCTCCCCTTCCTTGATGATCTCGTAGTTCCCGAGTTCGTCCTCGACGGCGCCCATCTCCCCTGGTCAAAATCTACTGAAAAAGCGAACAGTGATCACGGGAACAGTGCTGCGGATCCTGTGGGGAGAGGAATCTTGATGCACTTTCCAAAGGAGGAGAGGCGGCGAACCGTCCTAAAACCCTAGTCGATCTCCTTCCTCACCACGCCTCCATGTCGCCCAAGTACCCGTAACTGTAATAAAACTGACCGAGCTTCCTGTTACCTGGTGAATTGAGACTCAATTAAATACCTGGCTTTCCATTTGACATCAAGGGTCCAGACGTGGTTGTGGGTTCCATTCATGTGTACCCTGCTCCGATCTGCTAATCTGCTAATTTTGTATCCTATTGGGTTGGCTCAATCCAGTTAGACCGGTCCTATCAATCCATCTCCTAACACAAATGTACGTAGTCTGGAGTTGTGCCGGCCGGCCCGGCCCTACGGGCCGGCCCTTAATTGGTGCATATGAATGCCCAACACCAAATACTACCTACTGCGGACGGCTACGATGACAGGCGCAATAAAGAACGGTCGATCTTGTACCCTCTCTCATTTTATATGCGAAAAGCTGGACAAAAACGATTCCCAGAGCCCATAATAACAGATTGCCACATAGCGCTTCGTCTCGCTGGTTGTTGACATAATTATGCGGGGAGTTGTCCTGCGTTTCAACGGACTGAGGCGAGGGTTTCCACGCCCGCCATCCGCCGCCGCTGCCTCACGTTTGAGTGGTTCCCTTCTTCCCAGTGCGACCACGTCCTCCGCTGCCCCAACGCCCCAAGCTGGAGATTTGATGGTGGAGATCTATCCGAAGTTTGGTTCGCAGCTCTCCGGCGTCTCTCTTCTCGGCTCTTGTCAGACGCTTGTAAGTTTGCTTCAGTTCAAGTTTCATTTTTTTGTATTGTGGTGGTGATATGGTGGTTTGATTTCAGATTTCGAGTGGAAGAAACAATGAGAGAACTTCGTTCTCTAGGCAATTCTCGTCCATCAACGAGAGTGGTAATGGACTAATGAAATCTCAAATTTTTGTAACTCGATGGTTTTTTTGTTGATTGAAGATTGTTTAAGTATTGATTACGTGCCAGTTAAATGTCTACGGTATGAGAAACATATTTGTACAGCTGTTGGAGATAAGAAGTATAGACAAAAGAAGAATTTCAGCAAAGAATCTTTAGGAGATGATATTAGTTTGAATAATGAAGTCGATTCAAAGCTTTGTTAAAGTAATGTGACTGAGTGAAGTGCAATTTAGATACTGTAAGGAAAACCAATTACATGGTTCTGATGCATGGATGAGAGCTTCTTTTACATAAAAACAATTACATTGAAATGATTGTTCAATAGGAAGGATTCTGATGATTGATTAAGACAGAGATCATTGAAGTTATGATGGATTGTCTTTCTTCTTATTTTCCCTGAAAATAAGTACATGGGCTTCTGTCTAAAATTTATCTACTTCTTAGACATTTTGACCTTCATGCTGCTTGGTTAACAGAAAATATACAAATAGTATTGTAATTCGAATGTTAATTGAAAAAAGGTTGTTAAAACATACAAATTTTTCAATTGCCAATTAGATCCTAGCCCAACAAAAGATAAAGCAAGCATATGCCAAAAATGGCATGAAAGTTTTCAGAGAAGTCATATAAGCTCCATTGTCAGGCAAGTAACACAATCAGGATTTGCAGAAAGTGGGAGAAGAAGGACATGGAGAAAATTACTTTGAGAATATTACTACAATAAATAAAAAAAAAAAAAAAATACATTTGAATACTACTACTAATTAGGCATTTCTTTACTAATT
>JBBPFQ010000002.1:520461-539228 GCA_037974815.1 Kaempferia elegans
CTAAGAGGGGAAAAATAAAGATAAAATAGAAATAATCAACTTGACAAAATATCAAAGAATAATGTCAAGTGATCAACCTCAAACTTATTTAAGACTTAACCGTATCAAATATATCATAATTTTTTTCTTAATTTATATATTTTTATTCTTTGACAAAAGAAAAAAAGTTGGTCTCTTTGTCTTCCTTAGGATGAGCCAAGAGGAATAAAGGATAACACCTCCACCTCAAATTGGATTTAGTGATGGGTCCATGGTGCAACAAAGTGCCCAACACAACTCAAGCCATCCCTACGTAACCAAATTAACTATCATCACAAAAATTTCATCATTATCCATTACACACATATATATTATAAGTATATTATATATACATTTGAAATATAAAAAATCCTCAAAATCAAACAATTATTTCTTATAGATAGATCTTAAGTTGATTATTCTTTTACTTAAAGAAATAATTAAAAGTCATAGTATGTTAAATAATACCATTGCAATACACTGTATTCGGTTTTAATTAGGTTTTATGTATTCGGTTACTTCTTTAGTTCTTTTAAATGAATTCATCTCTCAAATACCATTGCAATACACTGTATTGAGCGTAGCAATTAGATTCAGGCATGATAAAAGATGTCGAAAGCTCATTATAATTGATACGGTGATAATTACTAATTGACACCGTAAATGATAATCACTGGTGGACTTTAGTTGGCCATTCCAAAAATTTAAATTTTATATCTTCAAAAGGAGAAAAGTCCAAACTCGAAAGATCTCATTTGTAGTGTTAGTCAGTGATTATCATCGTCGTATGATTTATAATTGAGCTTCCGACGTCATTTTTCATGGACAAATTGATTGTGTTCGATTACTAGAGTAACACAATCAAATGGAAAAATGGTTCATCGTGATTTTGATAATTTTTAAATTTACGATTTACATAATCAATTTTTTTTATTAATTCAGTAAATTGTGTGCCTTTTTAATGTATTATAATAATAATATATTTTTTTAATAGCTTCAATTTTCTTTACATCGATTTGTATTTTTAAGCACACGTGACGAGGCAACGTGAAACCTACTCCACCCGTATTCCGGCAAGAGATAAGATCTAGAATCTAGAGTCGCTGTCCTTCAAAAGCCAGGGAATAGGATCTTCCCCACCATTTAAATTGAGGGTCCAGATTTCTACTACATTACCTATCCCATCAGTCTCACATATTTCTGTGTTCCCTGGCCTGGTTAACGCACGCAAACACAAGCAGTTCGAAATGCCTATTTTTGGCAAGCCACAGAAATAGGCGATAAAAGTGGGGATCGAATAAGGATGTGGCGTTTCTCTGGTGGGACCTATCGGGGACACGTGATCTTTGTCTCTGTTTCCTGTCGGAAATATGACAGTGGATCCTCTATCCGGAAGGAGAGGAGGCGCACGAGCCAAGCAAGGCGCCGTTGCGACCACCCAACGCCGCAGCCTTAGGATTAAAACGTTTTGTTTTTTTCCCTTTCATCCTCCTCCAAATCCGCCGCCGCCGCCGCCGCCGCCCAACGGCCGCCGCAGCCTTAGAATCAAAACGTCTTTTTTTCTCTTCATCCTCTTAGTCGTCCTCCGCCGCAGCCGCTTCTTCTCTCGGTAAAAAGCCTAGATTTTGACCAGAGAACGAAGCGGAAGAGACCTCTCTCGGTCCCTCACCCTCGTAAATTTCTTCTTTTTTTCTTGTTTTTGGTAATTCGAATCGACTAATTTGTTTCCCCACTGTGTGCGGTTGGAATCGTACGATAAAGACTCTTCATTGTTCAATTCGCCTGGTACAGAGGTTTGGTCGAAATCGTGGAGTAGGTAGGAAGAACTTCGACGTAATGGAACGAGCCTTCTCTGCTGAGGAGATCCCCGATCCACTCTGGTCCGCTGCGGATCCCCCGGCCGCTGCCGGCGGGATGAACCGGAGCGCGTCGGAGTGGTACTTCGAGAGATTCTTAGAGGAGGCCGCCGCCGCCGCCGCTTCGGAAGCTTCCGATCCTAATGTTACCACAGTTGGTGGTGCTCCTGTCACTGAGAAGGGTGATGGGTCAAGAGAGGCCGAGAGCGAGGCGACTGCCTCCGCTGATGGAGGCGGAACGTCCGTTCTGCGGCCGTCTGGGGTTGATCCCGTGGAGTACGCCGCTCTGCTGAAGCAGAAGTTGGATATGTACTGCGCCGCCGTCGCCATTTCGCGGGTACAAGTCAAGCCCTTCTTTTTCCCGAAGAAGATCAAATGTTGTTGTTGTTGTTTTTTCTTTCTTTCTTGTTTTTTGATGGGTAATTCAGAATTGGATGCTTGAGAATTTTTATTTTTTAAAATTCTCTTATGTGAATTTTCCTAGTGGACTGGTTTCCGTTCTGTTCTTCTTGTTATGTTATAGAGTAGCTTCTTGTTGCCTATATTGCCCTCTAGATTTGATAAAGGTTCCCTTTGTTCTATCTTCTTTTTCCTTTGCAGGGTACCCAACTACGATCCACTACTCTGCTCAAGAATTTGAATCCTATTATCATGTCAATTTTGTTTGCTTATTTTGTTTGCAATTCAATTAAAGCATTGTTCATGACACCAAATGTAAAGTTGTATGAGTGCCCATCTTGGGCTTGACCATCTCATTAACACCAATGATGAACCACTTATCACTCTCCCTATTGATAAGTGCGCCACTGAATTATTTGTTGATAGTTTGTCGCTGAATTTTAGGAGGAAAATGGTACTCTGTGAATAAGCAGCTGAGAGGAGAAACAAAGAGTATCATTCCGTAAATTTGCATCTCTAAAGACCAGCTGCACCTGTAGTTCAATATTTTAGGAAGAACCAAAATGTTTCCTTTTCTCAGGTACAAGCTAGGGAAGACCAGATCTTTCCTCCTTTTTTTTCATTAACTAGGAGCCTTTCCAGTTTATTCTTTTATTCAGTCATCTGCAAATCAATCATTCTTTGTGGATTTTCACTATAAAACTCCTAATGTTTAGGGAGTTTAGGCAATTTCCTAGCTGAATTTATAAAACCAGATAAATACTTTCTAGGTTTCCGATAGATTACATTTTTGAAACATCATATTAATGTTTTTTTCCCACCCTGTAGAATAAGCTTTTTAGATTTTCTATGTGATATACCAGGATGAGGTTGAGGATGTTAATATTTCTTTTCTTTCAGAATCTGTTTTATAGTAAATTTACTTGATTGTTCACACAATCACAATTAGTTTGTATGAAGCAATTTTTATGTCAGATTTTGACGAATCACATTTATAGAAATCAGATGGTATTGTTGATGCTTCTGGTGCTGTTTGCAGAAATATAGAATTAGGTTATGATGATGTTGGTTGCTTCTCTTCTCATTCCTTTCAATAATCATATTTCAGTTTAAATCATGAAAATCCTCCTGAAAGTATTTTATCTTGGTAGCAATTTATATTGTGAATCTAAAAAAGAAGTGCAGGAACCAGTTTTTTTATCTTGCTGACAATGAGTCTTTATGTTCTACAGGGTACTAGTGTAAATCCTCAGGATTGTGTTCCTGCTGCTAACAGTAACACCAAATCACCTACTCCAGATGCTTCGCTGCAGGGACATCAAGCACCGACGAAGGGTACGCTCAACGGAAACAAAAGTTTTATTGCTACAATATCTGTAACTACTACAAGTGGTATACTTGATTGCACAATCTAGTTTTTCTATTGTTAAAATTTGCTCTGCAAGTTTTCTTGAAAACTTCTTAGCACTACTAGAATCCTTTTCATTAAATAATTCAGTGATGGAAAAAAAAAATTGACAAGCAAATGGTGATTATTAATAGATTATAGAATAATAACGTCTTTGGCTAGTCCAGGCTAGTATGAATGTTTTCATCTCAGAAAACCTCTTAATGCCATGGCACTAAGGAATCAGTTTTCTTAGCTTGCTTACTGTGTGAGCCATATCAAGCACATTGTCCATCCCATGACTTCGATAATTTTGTACCTGTATCTCATTCTTTCTCCCGCTCTTTTACCTTTGCATGATTAGTATTTAAGAAATGCTTTCAAGATGCAACATAAGGCAAATACAAGTGGACTTCTAGCTTTTTATATCATGCAAAATTCAGGTGTCCAGGGAAAACCAGTTACCAGTGGATCCTCTAGAGAGCTCTCTGATGGAGATGGAGATGAAGTTGAAGGCGAAGCGGAAGTGACAGAAAATATGGATTCTGCTGATGCAAAGCGGTTGAGGAGGTAAATGCAAAATAATCAGAGTAAAATTATTATCATATTCTCCTGATTTCTCATTGAGGCACAGATGATCAGTTTATGCATCTAGTTGTTTTTGCAATTCAAATGTAGGTGATATTACTATTGCTATTATTCATGTTGCTATTGTTGTTACCTTAGAAGAGGAGATTTTTAAAAAGAAAAATAGAAGAGCCAGCTTAATTGTGACGATATTTAAACATAGTCACAACAGTAGTAGTATCTAATGCACTTCCCGGCAAAGGAGACCAATGATAATTTTATCATCACATGGGTAAAACAGCTGCCTGAATTTTCTTTTGTTCATATAAAATTTCAACATTTATCAAACTGTTTTTTATACATTCAATAGGATGATGTTTCATGTCAGACTAAATACAGTATTTTTGACATGGTAGTCGATATATAAACAAGTTGTGAACGAAGCAAAGGATCTGTTAAAAAAAATTTAGTTTAGCAAATACAATGCTCATATAGACATGTTCAAGAGTGTCTACTAGCTCTATAAGTGTGCCCATGTTGATAAAAAGAGGAACAAAAACAATGCGTTAAGGAGAAAGAGTGCTAATAGAGTGCTGCCCATGCTGTACAAGTTCCACCTTCGCTAGATCAGGAGTGTCTCTAAGAGCTCGTTAAGTGTACAATACAAGGTGGAGACTAGAGTGATCAAGAATGATAGGAGCCTCTCATTCTAGATTCTTCATGCATGTTCACTTCGACAGATGGTGAGTTGGCGGCAAATTGAAGTAAGCAATGAAGTTCTTGAGGAATGTATTGGCTATGTGTTCCCATTTTAGTTTCTGTCCACCAGCAGAACAAGATGCCCTGCATCTGCTAACCAAAATTGAATGACATTTCAAACCTTGGTACAGGATCTCCCAATAATTTCTTAGGCATTTGGCCTCCTATTAGGCTGTTTGCGACACAACATTGGCATTGTAGCTATAAGCAAGTTTCTTCAATTCGGAAAGTGTTGCAAGAGTGTTCTTTTCCATAGTCTCCTAGACAAGTTAAAGTATGTCTGAGCTCTTTTAGTGTACATGATGTTTCCTCCCGAATGGATATTCTGAGATGAATTGGGCTGGCCTAGGCCTCAGCATTCTCACAACATTGTATTTTACACTTGTAGTCTCCATCGTCTTCTTGAACATGGTTTTTCCCACGCAATACATCTCCATGCTTCTAGGTATCAATTATTGAAGATACCTACATGCTCTCCACTTTTTGGTTGTAAGTCTATTCGTGTCGAGCAGTTCAAGTGTCCTAACCATCTATAATGTTTGCTGAAAGGTGTATTTGAACCATCCGTTATAGTTATGCCATGCTTATAGTTAATCCATCAATTGCATGACCTACTTTATCAAAGCTGTTATGACTAGAACAGTAGTAAATGGTAGGATTGTTTAACAATTTGTTATCTTAGCAATTTGTTATCTTATTCACAGAATGATCTCGAATCGAGAATCAGCAAGACGCTCAAGACGGAGAAAGCAAGCACATTTAAGTGAGCTTGAAGCACAGGTTTTTTTGTTCATTGTTGGATCCTTTCACATAATTGATGAAGGAGCACTTTAAGTACTTCCCAAGACCTTGCAACAGGTTGCACAGTTAAGAGTTGAGAACTCATCCCTTCAGAAGCGACTCGCCGATATCAGTCAAAAGTACAATGAATCTGCTGTCGACAATAGGATACTCCAAGCTGATGTGGAGACTTTAAAAGCCAAGGCAATATGTTCACCCACTTGCACATTTATATTTTCTCCAAACCTTTGGTTTCTAATTTTACATCTGTATCCAGGTGAAGATGGCCGAGGACAACGTAAAACAGCTAACCGGGATGCCTCCTTCCTGCTCGGCGATCTCTGGCATGACCTCCATCAATGTACCCTTTTCTACAAGCCTATCGAATTTATCTGACGGTGCTGTACCCGTTCGCGATGACAAAGATCATGTCTCCCAGGCGCAGACGCGGGACTTAGGCATCAATGCTGGTCTTCATGAGACTGTGTCTGCCACTTCGGTCGACGATATACCCCATGGTGTTGTAGCTCCGGCGAAAATGGGCAGAACTGCCTCAATGCAACGAGTAGCAAGCCTCGAGCACCTTCAAAAAAGGATCTGTAGAGGAGTGCAAAGCTCTTCACATCCTCAATCATCAGTCAGCAACCAGAAGCATGGATAGATAACTGAAACTGCTTTTGAGGTTGATTCTATGATGATTCTTGTGTCGATCAACTAATCGGTAGTCGGTTACATAAATGTTATCTCTTCGTTTCGCTAAACTTTATAGAAAAGTATATCATATCATCTATGATTGTGACCTTGTTTTGTATCTTCATGTCAACCTAACATTGTCAACACAATGTGTTTTTTTTACTTATAGTGGTAATGCTGCACGCATTAGCCATCAGCCACTCAGAGAGAGGTGAATGACGAAATGTGTCGTAAGAATCTTACTAACTCAACAGTTGTCTCCTTCTAGATATACTCTTAATTATTTTCACTAATTAATCTCTACACTAATCCACATATCTCCAACCCCATATATACATTAACATTTCTCAAAAGCTCTGCATTTAATTAATTAAAGCATCTTTAGTCGCCTCTTAATCCTAGTCTGGGTTTGACTTCCTTGACTCGCGGCCCGGTTCATATGGGCCGGGGTTCGACCCAGCCGGACCGGACCCAACACCGTCACGTGGGCGCTCCGTTAGAATCTCCGCACATGGTACCCGGGCCCTGACCCACCCATTAAAAGTTTGTTTCTGGTGCGGGCCCTACCTCGGCACCCTGCCCCCGCTGTCTCCCGGGGGACCCGACGATTTACCTCATCGAGTACGTCAAACCGACGCCTTGTTGACATTCGTTCTTTATGCTACCCTAATCTGGTGCTACTCGCATTTGGAATGGTGTGTTCAGTGTGGGTCCCTCGAATTGTAGCCAATGATTTTAATCGTGGGTGTGAATCTCGGTTCCCTAGAGATTTCCTAGTTAAAAAAATGCTCGAGATCCAAGCTTCTCTTCTTATAATTGGTCTGCGAGAGTAGCGATCGAAGCCGAAGCAGCAAATTTGAGAGGAGAGGAGGATTTAGAGATTAGAGACTGCGGTGGAGTGTTCGTCGGTGAAATGGCGAGTGGATTGGGGTTGGAGGAGACGGAGCTGCGCCTGGGACTGGGACTAGGACTGGGCTGGCCCTGCGGGGGCGGCGGATGCGGCGGAGGGGAAGGCGAGGGCGCGAAGAAGAGGGGATTCGAGGAGACCATTGATCTGAAGCTTCAGCTTCAGACTCCGACGGAGGCGAAGGAATCGGCGGCGGCCATGCAATCTTCCGACAATATGATGAAGAAGACGCCGAGCCTCGTGAACATTGCGTCTTGTGGCGGTTGCGTCGACCCGGAAAAGCCGCCTGCTTCCAAGTACGTTTGGTTCTCCGTCGATTAGCTTCATTTTTGTGTCATACTTAATGCTTTTTTCGCCCAATCAATTAATGCGTGTTTTTTGGAATATGATTTGCCGTTTTTTTTTTAGGTTTTGATTCGGATCATTTAGCATTTTCTTAGAATTATTTATTTATATCTTCTGTTGGAGTTGGCGATTTGTTTCATGCCTGCGCACAAATCCTCATTTATAGAAATTTGTTGGCATTTTTTTTCCCTTTGGATGAAAGAAATTTCCTTTTCTTTTCAGATGCCTTTTGCTCGAGTTAGAAACTTTATCTCATTCAAGTAAACATGTTGATGTTGTCATCGTATTCTAACTTCACTAACAACAAGATTTTTGGTTGCATGAGTTCACTTCAAATAGAAAGTTGGCGAATCGAATAGCTTAAACAAAATTTTATGTTCTCGGTTTTCAGTAGCAAATTCACAGACATTTGATACGTATGATCGCCAAAATTTTACTTCAGTTTGGATCTAACATCATGAGAATGTATTTATGCACCAGGGCACAGGTTGTGGGTTGGCCACCAGTGAGATCCTTCAGGAAGAACATCCTCTCTGTTCACTCTGAGAAGCGGGCCGGCAACACCAAGGATGACAGCGAAAAGTTCGGCAACTCTCCGGCCGCCTTTGTGAAGGTGAGCATGGATGGTGCGCCGTACCTGCGCAAGGTGGACCTAAAGATGTACAAGAGCTACCAAGAGCTTTCCATGGCCTTGCAGAAGATGTTCAGCTCCTTCACCACCAGCACTGGTATGCATGCATGCAGTAGGGTACGCCTTAATTATCTTAATTGAGCAATCACCATCAAGGAGTTTTTAACTTGCGACAAGCCATGTGAGAGGAGTGCACATTGTGCCCCACATGAGATGGTTCAGGAATCTGTTTAATTGGTGGCTAACTCTGTAGCCATACCAGCGCACAGAATCATGTAGGCCAACTCATGTTTGGTACTCCGCCAATACTGCACTGTTTGCCATGATTGGACTTAGCTCAGTGGCTATAATATTTTCTTGCTCGACGACCTTCTTAGTTTAGGTTGTTTGCTGAAACTTCATGGTAGATGCATCATCCTCGTTTAGGTTAAGTATCTATAGTTACATAGATGATCTGTGATCAGTAATATATGTCAGAGAACTGCTGAATAAATAATGGGTTGGTTCTGGTGCTAATTGGTTCACTATAATCTCAAAAGCTGAAAACTTTAATAGAGGATCCAATGTAATTGTTCATAATTTCCTGAGACCAACCTCACGGTCAATGCATTTTGTGTGTCTGAAAAACAGTTGAGTTAAATCAAAATTTTGATATTTTTGCCAATGTATCAGAAAACAGTGGCTCTCAGGGAATGAGTGGGAGGGACTACATGAATGAGAGCAAGGTGATGGATCTGCTGAATGGATCTGAGTATGTGCCAACCTATGAAGACAAGGATGGAGACTGGATGCTTGTCGGTGATGTTCCATGGGAGTAAGTATCTTTCACCAACTTTCACATTGCATATTTGCATTTGAGAAATTCACACTGACATTTACTTTATCTCGAAACATTATGTATGATCCAGGATGTTTGTTGACTCGTGCAAACGTTTGCGTATCATGAAGGGATCAGAAGCCATTGGAATTGGTTGGTGTCTTTCTTATAAGTCTCCAAACACATTCAATATATCAGAGGAACTTAATTTTGTTCTCTCCTATATATTGCAGCACCAAGAGCCATGGAGAAGCGCAAGAACAGAAGCTAGAGATTTGCCCCACCAAGTAAAATGACAAAAGGCAAATTTCCCTCTGGATTTGGATCAAGACATCTGCATGTGTGCTTACATATTTATCAAGTATAATCAAGTCTGTTGATTATGTTTTTTTTTTATCAAACTAGTTTGTTCATCACCTTTATGTATGGACAGTAAGAAATGCTACCTACTTCAAGATTTCTGCTTCTGTGTGCCTTTTAGTTAATGGTGTTGGCTTGCTTAATTAATCAATAAATTGTACCACTTATTACTAGACAATTAGTGTATTGTTTGTTGCCACAATTAAAATAGGGAAACATGATGAGATTCTTGGTGCTTGGTTCTCTTTAAATATTGCAAACCCAACTGGAAGTGGGGGCAAAGTACTGATGAGAAGCAATTAATAAAATAGCATAGAGCTTGATGCTGAGAAGCTTCTGAAGGCAAGGGAACACATCATACATCTGCTTAAATTAGGGAGTGAAAATAATTAAGATGACAGAAGAACCATTGATGACACTGTCCCTAAGAATCAAATTAGATAGGAAGTCCAATAATGATGAATACTACATACAGCTCAGAGACTATAATCATGATGGAATATATATATAAAGCATTAATACCTTGTTGATCAGGAATTAGCAGTTGGATCTGTTCATAAATGAACAGATTTATTTCAAGGTCTCCTGTCAGATTTGTTGAAGAGTCAGTAAAATGAATTAGCTAGAGTTGAATAGTGGTATGTGTGGACCTCTCTAGGAGCTCCCGTGAAGAGTGTGCACTCTGTATGAAGAATGGGTGCACATGATATCGAAAACGAATGCACATAGACATGGTGCTGAAAATGGGCACACACACTCTTCACTGCATATAGGCCCACACTCTACTAGTAGACTAAACACCAACACATGAATAAACATCGAATGCCAACTATAATGGATCTACATACCAAAATGATAGTCTAATCTAGCGATCGCGCACACGTGTTGCATTATATTATAATGAATACGTGTAAATTTTATAAAATGAATATTCAGTCATAGATTTGTTTTGAACAGCTTGCATTTATGCAGTCAATAAAATTTTTAAGTTGCAGTGAGAATTTGGTGCTGTGACAATTTGGCATATGGGCTTGTCATTAAATATATATTCTTGTGGTGGATGCCTAACATACCATATAGATTTTTTTTTTTTTTTATAAAAGCAAAGATTTAAACTTTATATGCCGCTTGTTGTCTTGATATTTCTAATTTTACATCATAAGCTTCTCATATTTTCTAGGAGGAGCAAGAGGAAAGCTCTTAAGGAATTCAGAAAGAACTTGAATTTCAAAGCAAACCCTGTTCCAAGGTTCTACAATGAGGGCCCTCCACCTAAGGTAAAATTAAAGAAGGTACTCACTGCTTTTCTATTATATTTACTCTAGATAAAGAATTTGTTCATTTTGAATTAAATGATTAATATCTTTTACACAAGTTATTGCAATTGCAAGAAGAAATCATCATCAGTTCTAAATATCAAGAGGTAATCTTAGTTATCCACCATGAATGAAGTAGTAGTGTTCCTGCAAGGTTAATCCCTTCTACTTTTTAGTTACAAGCTTTTGTTATTGGTCTTTTCTGCAAGCTAGATTTCTCTCAGCAAAGCTTATCAGTTGCAATATTGCTTGTTCTAAGTTTGGTCATTTTGGTTGCCCCCAAGGTACCTCCTAAGTCACCCAAAAGTTCACTCAAACAAAGAGTTTCAGCAAAGCTAATCCAACTGAAGGAAATAAGTATGGTGACAAATAATCAAATTAACTTTACTATCTGTACATTACTCACTATTAATTATTTTACATCAAAGAAAATTGAAGCAAGATATTTTCCACAGAGTTAAGATTGTGAGGATTATGACAATTTTCATGAGGACGACTTGATTAAATTTTTCATATATATATATATATTTCCATCTTAGTAATATTTGTTCACCATCAAATAGTGTCTAAGAGTTTGTATTTGATTATTCTGGAGCTATTTGAACAAGAAGGAAAATATTTTGGGGGCAAAATGAGAATTCTGATAGCGAATAATATCTCCAAGAGTCCCCAGATTCGTCATCCACAAGAAAGCGAAGCAGATGCAGCTCGAGAGAGAGAGAGAGAGAGGGAGAGGGAGAGTAGGAGCATGTAAATGGCATTGCAGCCTCACGCAATCCCTTTCTTTTCCCTTCCTCTTCATCTTCTCATCTACTTCGCTTCCTCTGCAAGCTCTTCGGTCGCTTCTCCTTTTATAGGGAAAAAGACGAAAAGTGAAGCCTTTGCGAGGAGGAAGAAGAGCGGTTGGTTGATCGGGAGATGTGGGGGCCTCCATTGATCATATTGCTCGCGATCTGGGCGGTCTGCTTGCTAGATCATGTCTCCTCTGATAAGGCCGGCGACTGGGTTCTCCCGCCGAAGCTGAGGCTGGAGAGGGCGCTGCCAACGAAAGGAATTGGGCTGGAGCACCTCCGGTTGCGGGATCGAGCCCGGCACGCTGGTCGGTCGCTTCTGCAGCCATCCGCCGTCGAGGTGGTGAATTTCCCCCTTTGGGGCGCCGCCAATCCTTTCGCCGTCGGGTATCCTCTTCCCTTTCCTGCGTCGGTTGGAGTTTTTTTTTTTCCATCTATTTTCACTAAAAAAGTGACCTTTTTGAATTTTTTTTTTCTCCGCCTCTTTTCTCTTCGTGCAAACCTTGACTTTTCTTTCGCACAACTGCACGGATTACCTATAGAGGCTCTATGTTATCATCCACCTTTTTCAGTTGGTCTTTCCTGATTCTGAATTTGTAATGACAGACTTTATTATACTCGTGTCCAATTGGGGAACCCCTCAAAAGAATTCTATGTTCAGATTGATACAGGAAGCGATATCTTGTGGGTGGCATGCAATCCTTGCAATGGATGCCCTACATCCAGTGGGTTGAACGTAAGAACTCTTCTCTTTTCTAAATTTTGAACTCCCTCAATCAGTGAGACAGATCAATTCTCTGTACTTGTGAAATTGTTCTTATTTGATGTATGATAATACTCTCTAAGAATTAAAAGGCAATTCCTTTTAGAGTTTCAATGAAGTCTAATTGCATAAGTTGTCATTTGTTCATTGTAGATCCAGCTTGAGTACTTCAATCCTGAAACTTCTTTCACATCATCACAAATCAGTTGCTCTGATGATAGGTGCACCTCAGGCCTCCAAAATGGGGAAACATTGTGCTCTACTTCTACTTCTTCAAACTCCCCTTGCAGTTACTCTTTCCAGTATGGTGATGGGAGTGGCACATCTGGATATTATGTATCTGATACCATGTATTTTGAGGCAGTTATGGGAAACCAGCAGACAGTGAATTCCTCAGCTACCATTATGTTTGGGTAATAAATATTTTTAAGATTTAATCTTTTTATAATTCTTTTTTTTTTTTTTTTTGCAATTTTGGTATGAAGTTAATCAACTCAACTGAAAAAAATCCCAATGCCTTTTTTGTTTGTTTTTTTGTTGTTGGTGAGTTTTTTGGGGTTTAAATACTGAGGAGAAGTTGGTTAACTGTTTCTAGACTAAATTGTTTAGTTTCTGAGTAATTAAACAAGAATTCAATTATGTCAAAGAAAAATATGAACTTCAATAGTATCTCCCTGAAAATTAAGGCTAATATTCTTGGAAGCTGGAAAATGCTGATTCAACTTGGATGAATTTATAATTTGACATTTTCTTGTGCTTAGATGTAGCAACTCTCAGACCGGAGACTTGACCAAGGCAGACAGGGCAGTTGATGGGATTTTTGGATTTGGGCAGCATCAATTATCTGTCATCTCGCAGCTGTCCTCTATAGGTGTGACTCCTAGAGTATTCTCTCACTGCTTGAAGGGATCTGATAATGGTGGAGGCATATTGGTTCTTGGAGAAATTATCGAACCGGGTATTGTCTATACCCCTCTTGTTCCATCACAGTAAGTCTCTATGATGAAAATTTTATGGAGTCGTTGAACAAGTATATTGTCAGCCTAATTCTGCTTGTGATTTGGACTTGCTATAGGATCTTAGATGATTATATTTATTTTCCAGAGCCATTCTTTTCTAGCAGTTGGATAGAGACTGTATTTGTTGATTTCTGCTGTTGATTGTTACCACAAGACAATTAGTGATACTGGTTTACTTACATGTATGGAGTCCTTTTAGATTTGATTCTGTAGCAAGGGATTATGAGTACAAGTTACGAAAATTATGTGTACCAGAGAGATGGAAGTATAATTTATCGAGTAGAAATACATAGCCCCAGCTGTAATGCGCTCATGTTTTCTGGTTTTTATCTTTATTTAGATCGGTGTGGCCTCATTTGATTTAGATTTTGTTAGGATCAGAAATGTCTCTGATACCACTTGGTGGCTTTGGAGGCTGCTGTAAGGGTCTTAACACCACTGCTAAAATCCATCATCTCAAACTGCTTACTTGTCAATCCAAATCAGACTCCTCTAGAATATGTGATAACCTTAACCACTCACCACAAGCCCACATGATGGGATCTTTGATTCTCTTAGAAGAACAACACAAATACAAAAAGTAATTTACATGGTTCAATATAAGGCTTCTTATACAATGAGAATTAAAGTTCATTCTTGTGTTCATTAACTAAAATCTGATAATGACAGGTTATTTTCCTAATTGATGGTGGATGAATTGGTGCGAGCTTAATAATTGAGAGTTTTCATCATAAGCACTTTGTCTAATGGTCTTTTCTCAGCTTACATAGATTAGTCCCTTATTTGCATACTCATTTTCCTCAAAAAATGCACTGATGTTAAGGTTTCTTCTTTAATTGGTCACAAATATTTTGTTTCCTTGCTCCAAGTTGTTTTCCCTTCTGCTTGTTTTAGATCTATGGAGTTATTTACTGCCTTGGTTTGGATTCCAGATCTCATTACAACTTACATCTAGAAAGTATTGCTGTCAATGGAAAAACACTATCAATTAGCCCATCCGTGTTTGAAGTCTCAAACACACACGGAACCATCATCGACTCCGGGACCACATTAGCTTACCTTGCAGAGCAAGCTTATGATCCCTTTGTTAATGCAGTAAGTAAAAGTTGATATCCTTGTATACGAGAAAGTAAGCTTGATTTTATGAAAGTATCCCATTATCGGTTTATACCATCATATTTTGGTCTAATAGTACTTAGCCTATATGCAGATAAGAGCTTCGCTTTCGCCATCTGTGCGTTCAGTACCCTTAAAACGAAATGAGTGTTTCATTACAATCGGCAGGTTTTGGTTTTTCCCATTGAAGAAGGGACTTTTTTTTTCTTCTTTTGAGCACTTTAACTACAACATATTAGTCTGTCTAATGCATGTCTGATTCCGCAGCATCGACGAATCATTTCCTTCCGTATCATTGAACTTTAAAGGCGGTGCATCCATGTCATTAAAACCTGAAGACTACCTTCTTCAACAAGGTTATGTTGTAAGTTATTCTTCGAGCTTAATCAATCACAGATTCACAGTCAAAACTCGAAGATTATCTAATGGCGCACAAAACAAGTTATTCGAAACTATCTGGTAATCATTGTATTACTCATGTGCAGGATGATTCTACCATATGGTGTATTGGCTGGCAGAAGAACCATGGTTTAGGAATTACAATACTTGGAGGTTCGCAATCTACACCTTTGTTGCGTTGTCTATCAACTATCTAGCATGGATTTCTCGTCGTGTTCACTTGGTTTTAGAGGCTCCTCGAGTACGACAGTTTGTGCATTATCACACACTTCTATCGGATTCTTATTGTCATCGACGCTACCATTCTGCCCGGCATTCATCTACACTGCTGCTTTTGTGTTTTAAAAAATACTCTTCAACTAATTCGAGCAATGCTTCTCCACAGACATCATTCTGAAGGACAAGATATTTGTTTACGATATTGCGAATCAGCGAATGGGTTGGACGAACTACGATTGTAAGATCCATCGCCTACAAAGTCTTGTGTTGTTGGATATGATCTCTTTTGGAGCCATGCTAAGCTTCTATTTGCAGGTTCTCAATCTGTAAATGTCAGCGTATCAGCTGGTAAGAACCAGTACCTAAATACAGGGCAGCTTGATGTCAATGAGTCATCGTGCATCGCATATGAGAAACTGCTATGGATTAGCTTGGTGCTCGTCCTTCATCTTCTTACTTCAGGTATTTCACAAAGATAGGAAAGAAACTAAACAATAAATTCATTCTTTATTCGTGTAATGATGAACAACATTGAAAATATTGTCAAATATCAATCGGTTTACTCCAAATATAATTTATGTTCCCGCTATAGAAACTAGTTTAATCCCTGTCGAAGGTGGTCAAAGTTTCCAAACTAAAAAAGTTGGAGCAACAAGCAAATTTGAACAAAAAATATAACAGAGAAAAAGGTGAGGGAAAAAAACTTGCAAAGCCAATATATGAAGTATGAAAACAGCATGCAGAATATGGGTTCATATGTAAACTGTGAATCTAATGACAATATTTTTATAGATCATTACATGCAGAAGTTAACTGGCAAGTCAACCGTTGGATTCAACGAAAGCGGTCATACAATAATTTGTCTATTAGACCCTTAAATATGGAAAGTACATAGTAAGATGATATATTTGAATTTGCTCACGAAGGTTTACACCGTTCTAAGTCCCGTTTAAAAGCCACCCTCTCTCCATCCATAGCAAGGCTATACAATAGTTACAGCTTATGGAAAATCAAAGAAAGACCTTTAATAGCCTGAAAACCTCAACTCCGTCCCCATATACTAATCAGGATTGTTAGATATGATATATAAATTTTTCATATGAAATTGTATACCATATCAATAGTATAAATTTATACTGTTTATATTAAAAATTTTAATATAATATTATCTATACCGAAATTATAAAAGGGAACAAAATTATATTTGATTAAAAAAATTGATGATTTAGTTGTTTAAAAGCTAAAACCCAAGGATTAATTAGAAAATAGATAATTTATAAAAGAATTTATTAAGTATTTCAATATATATTGAAATATCCAAAAAAATATTAAATTTCATGTCTGATATCGAAAAATTTGTATGATATTATATTGTATCAAAATTTTTAATATTAAGTTAAAATCGATATCTTCAATAAATTATTTATATCAAAATTCTTGATATTATCAAAATTATTGATATTTTTCTTAACCTTTGCTTGAATAAGCCATCTCACAATAACTAGTACATACCAAATGACAACAAAATTATCAAAATTGCCTCAAAAGTGAGCCCAACAAAAATCTTCCAAGATACCATTTAAGGATAATATCACTTTAATAGTAAACAATACCGTAAAGCATATTGAAATTAAAACTCACGTGAATTGAAAGCATGTTGAAGATTTAATATTGAATCCCGGTAACAAATTTGTAACGCTCTAATGCATCTATAGTTGGCTTTTTTTATATATATAAAACTTCTAAACCAGAGAAAACTAATAGAAATTGTTTTAAAAAACAAGAAAAGCAAACTTAGATTAGGGGAATCCGTCTTGTTGGATTTGCTGGATGATTTACGTTATTTAGGTAGAACATTGAAAATTTTTAAATTTTGATACTTCAATTTTAATATACTGATACCAAAAAATTGGTTTAGCGGTATATCATATCAAAAATTTTAATATATCATTAACATCGATATGTTCGGTGTATGTTAATATGGTATGTATGGTATTTCAAAATTTGTAATATTTTTCTAAGGATTCATGAATAATTTGACTCACAAATCACAATAACTAATACATTAAATGTGAATCACAAGAGAACCAAATCATCACAAAATTATGTAGAAAAGACCAGTACCAAGATCGACATATGAGGAACAACAAAAGACATTATAAGGCATATTGAAATTACAATTCACATGCATGAATTGAAAGCATATTGAACACTCAGTTTTATAATATTAAGAATATAAATAAAGTCTCATATTGGAAATATATAGAAAAAATTATGAGTTAAAAAAAAATGAAGACATCTCTATTAGTACAAACACTTTTGGATAAAGTCTAAAATAAAACTTTGAGGATTTAGATTAAAAATAGATAATATTATAGAGATATATAAATTTTTTTATTTCAAATGTACAATTTTGATAACTACATCATAGATAAACTAAAAATGAAAAACATACTTGGATCAAGGGATACAAATCTCCAAGGAAATCTTTAAAATAATATCATGAAAACAACATCTCACTCGTCTCATCTCCAAAGTCCAGAATTTGGAAATAGATAATTCAAAAAAAGAAAAAAAATTACCGTTATGCGCTGCTAATCAATCATGTTCAAAATTAATCTGATTTAATCAAAATTGAATAAATTTTAAAAAAAATTGAACTAATTAAATCTACCGAACTTTTCAATAAAATTCAAACAAATCAAACAGATAAAATATTAATTTTTTTTTTTTTTTACCGAATTAATCAAACTTTCCAATAATGATAAATTTGTATTCGATTTTTAAAAACATGTACTTGGTACATGGTGGTTGTGTCACTTGGCACGGTCGTGTCCCATACTGAGAATAAATTCTGAGCACTTAACACGACCAAGTCGTCTCATCTGACATGGCCGTGACGTGTTTGAGAATTGGTTCGGCTGAAAATATCAATTTATTTGATTTAATTAAATTTTGATTTTTAAAACCAAACTGCAAAATAACTGATATTTTAAGTAAAAAATAAATTTCCAAATCAAATTTTAACTCAGATTGATTTGCTCAGTTATTTCAGTTTAATTGAATTTTTACTCTCCTTACTATACATCACATAGTTTCGGTATAGACAAATCTCCTGGTCCATTTAAAAAATTATTCATGAAATTGTCACCTCAAGAAATGTTTGGTCTGCTTAATTAGTCATATAGACTCTAGAGAACCGGGGGTGAATTTTAGAGAAACAACGGTTTAGTAGTCTCTAACCAACTGAAGTATTTTAGCTCGTGGAGTTAAATATTTTATATTAATTATTATTTTATATAAAATTAAATATTTTAAGAGACTAATTAATTAATTAATTAATAACTCGAATTAAAACTTCTCCCGTCAATAAGAAGATAAGGAAATAACATGTGGCAATTTCATTTCATATGATATTATTAATTAGCAGAACAATTAAGAATATATGTTTTACTAGAAGAATGTTATAGTAAATTGTAACTCAACTTCTTTAAAAACAATTGTTTCCATTTTCCATATGTAAATTTTTCTTCAGCTTTTTAATGCACATTAATTTATTTTATTATCCTCATTTATCCAAATGAGATATAATTCTTTCTAAATTTAATAATATTTAACTAGAATC
>JBBPFQ010000002.1:549705-565921 GCA_037974815.1 Kaempferia elegans
CATACCACTAGTAGTGTCAGCCCTAGCTATTACCAGCTGGGTGAGGGATAGAGTTTGTATACTCTTATTGACTTGGTTAGGAAATGATCAACATACTCTTATTGACTGGATCGATAGAAAACTGATGTACTTTTGTTGACCTGATCAGTATAGTTTCCGAACCACTTTTGTTGACTTGATTAGTAGAGTATTGATTTACTTCTGGTTGACTTGATTAGTAGATGACTAATTTATTCTATCTCATGGAGTTTCCGATCTTGAGACTTCATGTCTAGTTAGGTAACATGGACGACACATTGCAATACTTGACATGAACAGAACTGGTAAGAACATTTTAGCTATGTACCATTGTTGTCTCGATCATTAGAGGATTGATATATTCATTCATGGGAACTCTGACCATGGACTAAATATATTAGGTTATATAACCTAGATGGTACATTTAGATATACGATCATTGAGAGGTGGAAATGTGTAGAGCTTGTTGCTTAACACTTATGTGATATGACTGTTAGGTGTATGACCTGGAGAGCATAGATAGATACGACTTATATTATTGAAGAAAATGATCTTAGTGAGGCAGACCATCACTTGTGAGTGATTTGGAGATGTGATAGAGAGCTAGGGTTTCTCTGCTTCCATTTATATTGCTTGTCACTTGAGGTTTCCAGGACCTTAAGTAAAGCAATCATGGTGTGGTGGTTTATAAGATAATGATTAGTCGACTCAGCTAGCATTGTCTTCCTCAAATAGTTCAAGACCTTGGAATCAAGGTCTTGAAGTCTATGTTTCTTATCAGAGTGTTCGACCTTTTTGACGACATTGGTCAGAGGACATTACGGTATGATTATGAGAGTTCACTACAAGAAAAATGTTAAACGACAACACCTTAAAGACAACGGGTTTTCAGGAAACTATTGTAAATTTTGTAAAAGACAACGGTTTTTGATAAAACTGTTGTCTTTGAATAAAAAAAATTAAACGACAACAGTTTTTTAAACACAGTTGTAGTTAGACAGTTGTTATTTTAAATCAATAACGCAATTTACAACAGTTTCAAAAAACATTGTCTTTAAGCGCCGTTTTTGGGGTTACGACAACCGAATTTTAAACCTTTGTCGTTTTTAATGTTGTGTTATATAGTCAACGACAACGGTTTATCATAACTGATGTCGTTTTAATATTGTCTTTACTCATTATTTGGCTTTCCCTCGCCGAACAAATTTTGGCGCGTGTTTTCTCCCTTAGCTTTCGAAACCTTAGCCATATGTTGTCGCCGAAAAAAAATATTTCGCTTGTTTTCTCCCTTAGCTTTTCTCCTCCCCATATGTTGTCACCTTCCACCTGTCTCGACGAACCTCCCTCGCCTCAAAACTCCTCTCTGCCTAAACCTCTCCCGCTAAACCTCTCCGGCCAACCACTCTCGCTGATCCTCTCCTCCGAACTCCTCTCCCATCAAACATTTGAATGAGCCACCTTCATTCCCTTTCAAAGGGGTGAATCCACATCGACCTCAGTCCTTTGAAGGTATGGCTAGAAAAACTATTTCATCTTCTTAGAAGGGTTTATATTGTTTATTTCATCATCAAGTTTTTAATGTTTGTGGATGGGCTTCCGCGGTGGTGGAATGTGCTTCTGCTGTGTCGTCGCCGCTCCACCGGCTTCCTCTTCGCTGTCTCCGCCTCCCTTCTCCTCGGATCCACCGCCGCCCTCTTTGCCTGAATCACCTTCTCCCCTTTTCCCAAACCCCTCCCCATTTTCGCTGCCTCCTCCCTTGGCTGCCGGCCCGATGGTGAGGGATCCTGGTCCGTCGGCGTCTTCTACGGTGAATCTCCCTTTTCCCTCAAACCCATAGACTCAGTAGGAGTCCCTTTTTCCTTGCTCTGCTACTTCAGATTTGATATTTTAGTTTGACTTTTCTTCCTGGTTTGACTGACTTTTGGTGGTGGTTCGGATCGAATCGAGCAGTGGGGTGTTTGGAGGAACACGAGCGTGGCTTGGCCGGTGGTGAATCCGTTGGTGACTTGTGCTACGGCTTCAGATGTCAACTTCCCGAGCAACTTTGTAGCCGATTCGTTCCTCTTTATCCAGGTCAGTGAGTTGGAGATTTGAATCAAGGTTTTGAGAACAAGTGATGATCTCTCAAATCATTTGATCTTTGATTCTAGTTGCAAGCCAATAAATTGAGCTTTCGTTAGTTTGCTTGATTAGGAGAAAGGAGTTTTTTTTTTTAAAAAAATTATAGCATTTCATTATTAAAATATTGTGATCAACAATGTTTCCTTCAGAGAGATGAATTGTATTTGTTTTTTGAGACCAAGAACTCCATCACTTTGCAAGGACACATTGGAGTTGCTGTGAGCAAGGACAATGGTGCGACATGGAACCATTTAAGCCCATTGCTTTGGATGAGGAGTGACATCTTTCTTATCCATACATCTTTAATTACCAGAACCATGTAAGATCTTAAATCTCAAATCCCACTTTTATTAGTGCCTTAATGCCTTTCATAGCTCTTGCACCTTCTGTTCTTCTATTTTTTGACTCTGCAGATTTGCATAATTCCTGAAGGCAATATGAAAGGTGATCTCCGGCTTTACTAGGCTATTGAATTCCCTCTAAAGTGGGAATTGGAGAAGGTCATTCTTAAGAAGCCTCTTATAGATTCGTTCATCGTAAACTTTGACGGTTACTTCTGGCTTTTGGGGCCAAATTTCAGTGCTCATGGTGCCAAAAAAAATGGAGAGCTTGAGATTTGGTACAATAGCTCCCCTCTCAGACCTTGGCTGCCACACAAACAAAATCAAGTTCACAACATGGACCTCAGTCCTTTGATATGGTTGTGGATGAATTAGCACATTTTGTCATTTTCAATTCTAAATCAATGTGATACAATCGGAGGACATTACGGTACGTTATGGAGGTACCCTCTTAATGGGTAGACTCTCAGTTAAGAGATTATGTGATCCTATGGACTTTGGATGATCATTTCCATTTTTGTGAATATTTGAGTACTTGGCTAGATATTTAGCATGATTAGTACATCACATCTCTTGGATGTGTGTGTGGTTCGAGGAAACCTAGATATTTCTTTGGTTGGACTCCTTTGATTCCGACCTAAAAGTTGAGTGGAGTCGTGAGTGGATTATTTCGAATACAACTCCGATACTTATAGTCAAAAGAAAAATGATCTGATGTTTCTTTACTCTAGCATTTTGTAGAGAGCTGTCATGTTTGATTCATGTTAAGGATAATTTGAGGTTGATGGATATTGTGGAGATAGATTATGATTCAATGGTTTCTTAGTGGATATTGATATGATAATCTTTTTGAATGTTTGGCCTGATGATATATGTTTGAGTATATGTCATTGATAATGATATGGGGAGTATCACATGTGTGATCTTATGGTTTTGGTGCTTCGTGGTTGGGGATTAGATTATAGACCGGTTACCAGCGATCTTATGATTCAGCATGCCTGGTGTATGGACATTATGAGTTCTTGGTAAGGACAATTGGGCTTACCAATGATTCAGTGTTCTCATGAATTTGGTGAACAAGATACACCTTAGATATTTGGATTAGTTGTCATCGTCTTCATTGACGATATGTTGATATGTTCCCGATCCGAAGTGGATCACGAATAATATCTTCGTATGACGCTAGAGATGCTTCGACAACAACATCTCTAGATGATGTTTGGTAATTTGATCATGCCCCATTTTGTTGGAATCATCTAGTGGACACCCCTACTAATTGCAATCATTTTTTTTCTCTATTAGTCTAAACGTAGAGCATGAGAGACTCTGGTATTCCTTGTCGTGATACAACATGTTTCAAATTCTTAAGTTGGTAGGTGATGAAAGAGTGGATTCCACTATTATCAATTATCTCATTACTAAAAAGAATAGCAGCAAACAAAGTTCTATGATTGGTAATCTAGTCTGTAGCTTCATGCCCGTCCCATAGGATGAGATGTACACTAGGTTGATACTATTTGTAAATTTTAATGAGGCATGACTGTGACATTTAGGTGTGAAGCAAGATGGCAAGTGCAAACTGAAAAGAAAGATTTATTGTGTGTCCAATAAATGTTTGCTGCTTTATTACAAATTATTGTAATTGAATGTTTTGTTCTTATAGACATTCATGCCATTAGCAAAACGACTCAAATGATCTCAGGAGCCAAGGCCTTCTCGAATGGAGCGTTGCTCCCACATTGTGATGTATTCCTTGTGGTAGAGCGTTACTCCCACATATTCAGTATTACTTGTGGTAGAATATGGCTCTCCCATTATTGTATTGTTGGTGGTGGAGCGTTGCTCCCACCCTTGATAGTTTACTTGTGATGGAGCATGACTCCCACATATGATAGTATCACCCATAGTGGAGCGAGACTCCTACTTTGGTTGACCCATCCCTGATACTTGCATTGATACATGCTACTGATATATGTTACCTATGTTGATTATTAGCTGACATTACTTATGGTATCACTTGCAGAGTAGGTTGACTATATAGTAGATGCATGTTCATAGCATATTCTGATGGTGAGTACTTTACTTTTCGTGACTGGATATCTTTGTTTTCTAGTTGGACTATGCACTATGCACTATCTTATCTATTACTCGCTGAGAGACCTACACTTACCACCCCTTGAACTAGTCGTTCTTTCTCTATGTACCAGATAGATGTTTAAGGAGTCGCTCGGAGTATCCTGGCTACAATCTCGTGTCACATCAGAGATCATTTTCTATTGTTGCTTCCTATGACGTGGTTTGTATTTTACTTTAGTATTTGGACATATGTTGTTTTTCTTGGGTTTGTTTGTGGATTTGACCTTGTGATAAATTTTATTCGAATTTAAGTTGTATGGTTGTGTAAGTCATGCCAGTATGCATTTTATGATCTGTGTTTGTTCCAGCCGTATGAGTTGAGTATAAACTGTGTGGTTGTATTTATTTTATTCGTCTTTCGCTGTATTTGATTCCAGCCGTGTTGGCTGAGGTATTTGAGTCTGGTTGGTTATGTATCTATGTTTTATATTGTCACTGTTACATAAGAGATACTGTCAGATTTTCGTCGGACAATCTTACCCTCGAACCGTGACAGTAATCCACTAAGATGTTAAATTTATGGTATGTTGAGGAATGCCACAAATTGATTACTGCTCATAGAGAATAACTCCTGAATGACCCTTTCTCTTTCTCTTTATGGAAGTTTCAGAATAAAATTTTATAGAATATTTTAACTTACTCATTCAATATAACTTTTCCTCCAAAATTAATAATTGGATCTTACTTGTAGAACTTGATGTAAGTTTTTTTTTAATTTCCTACCTTATAATAAAACAACAATCAAACTTTGTAAAATTTAATTACACATCTTTTGTAAAATTAAATTAAACTAAATTTAGTCTTTAACTCTAGAACAATTAGGGAATTATAATGAAGGAAAAAATAAATAACATATAATTAAAAAATATTTAATTTGGAGATAAGTTAAACTAAGTTGATGAACAAAGCAAAACAATATGATGAGATCTATATGCACAGAAAGGGTAGGTTAGAGATGATATAACCTATTTAAATTAAGAGATCTTTATCACATTGACATAGAAGAAAATAAAATACAGTATTTAGATTAAATATGGTTTAGGCAATTCATTTTGATATTATTAACAAAGTTAAATATAAATCATATATGACAATATGTTAGATGATTGTACAGATCCAACCAATGGTAGATAATAGTCCTAGTTGATGATTGTACTGAAATAATGTGTTTTCATAAATAAAGTTATATGAAATAAATAAATGACAATGCTTAAGACAATTCAATCACATAACTTTTGTAAAACTAAGTTGATGAACTAATTAGTAAAATTAAGTGAAATTCAATTATAACGAAGATCTTAAATTAAATAAAAAATTTAAAACACATAACTTGTTGGAAAAAAAAAATTATTATCTAAAAATTATTACCTTTTAATTAAGATGATGGATGCTTCAATATCCTAGATGAGTGGTTTTGTAATTGTATTATTGATGGCAACACCTCATACACTAGCCATCAGTCCATCCCGTGGGGACCATTTTTTGTAACTGTATTATGAATAGTTGGATGAAAGTTTTGTACGAGAGGTCACGCGATGAAATAAGGACAAGCTAATGTGGCGAGATGAGGAGTTAATGCAATAAAGGTGGTGAAGCTGGTGTTGAACTTTGAAGCTTTTGGCAACAGAAAAGCCGATGAAGGATACTGATCAGACTTCTAAACTTCATGCACAGGCACGTTATGTGGATAAAGGGTAAAAAGATAGGAGATACATGGTTCAGTAATTTTCAAAGTCATGGAAATGATTTAGGTAATATACAAGTTTACCTATGCGGTTCGATAATTTATTGAACTTTCTTCATCAGCACTAAATTTTTTATAAAGTAAATAGAGAAAAACTTTTCTTAGTTCACCCCTCTAAGTAAACGGGTTAGTGAATTGCATCTTACATTTGAAATCCATCTTCTTCCTGTTATCCCCAAATTAAAATAAATCCTCCTTCGCATGTTCAACGTGTATTTTCCCATCATTCTTGGGCTCCAGCCGATTCTCAGCTATAGAACAACAGAAACCCTAGAAATGGGAAAGCATCGAAACGGTTCCACTGCTCAGGAAGAGGAAGATCGAGCTGCTCACCGAAAGAAATCCAAGCGGCAGGAGGAGGAGGAGGAGGAGACTGGCAGCGAGGATGATTCTAGTGGCTCCGACGGGGAGAGCTCTCGATCAAAGAGGAAGGGAAGGCGACACCATAGCTCGAAGAGAGAGCACAGAAGGAGGGGCCGCTCTTCGGGTAGAGAATCCGAGCATTCAGCTTCATCCGATTCCTGTTCGGAATCCGACACCGAGGAGTCCGGAAGCCAGTTAGAGTCAGAGACATCTAAGAGCGAGGATGAGGCAAGGCGGAGGAGGAGGCGAGAGAAGCGGAAGCGACAGGAGAGGGAGTACGAGGAACGCAAGCGAAGAAAGGAGAAGGATAGGAGGAAGAGGAGAAAAATGGAGAAGGAAGAGAAGAGGAAGAAGAGAAAGGATAAGAAAAAGGAGAAGGAGGCAACCAAAAAAGGGGCAGTAACAAATTCGTGGGGAAAGTATGGCATTATCAAAGAAGTTGACATGTGGTTAGTACTTCCTTACTGCACTGCCTTCTTTTTATCCTATTTCCCTCAAGGTTGTGACACCAGTGATCTTTGCAAATTTTCTGTCCACGTGAACTAACAGCAACTGAATTCCTATACGGTTTTACATTAACACGATATACTGCTTACCTAGTCAGTTTATTCTAACGAATATGATTGTTGTTCCTTTTTTTGTGATGGTTTGATGACATTCATGCATCAACGACTTAAAAGATTTAGGATTATAATGAAATGAAGGTAGACAATGATCTCCACTGGGTGAAAGGGAAGATTTACAGTGTCAGTTCATTTACTGCTTTGATGCAATTAGTTTGTGCGTGATCAATTAATTTTTTAAAAACATTTTATTCCAGGAATAAACGACCTGAGTTTACTGCTTGGCTAGCTGAAGTGAAACAGGTATTTGTTTTCTGAAGGAAATATTGTAAATAGAAAAACTTGACCTTTTTGCATTGTAAGTGGGCTTCTTTGGGATAAAATTGCTAAAAATTGGTTGTTTTTTTCATTGCCCTGTTTAGTTTGTTGGTGCTTAGATCCTACATAGTTGTCATGTATTTTCGGTCGCTGGAGACTTATTTATTATTTATTTTTTGTCATATATTTTTGCTTATATATTCAGTGAGCAAACACTAAAATGAAGGTTAATGCATATACAAAATGTCTATCCCTTAGGGTTCTATTCTACTGATTTTTAGACTGTTGTGGCTTCTGAGAATATGGATTCAATTTTATGTGCAATTGTGAATTGTCTAATTTCATTCCTGGTGTTTCTATTAAACTGTTCTTAAATGACAGCATTAGGGTTTGAGGACATATTTTCTCATGTTAAGGGCATCTTCCACATCTTGTTTTTGAAGATCCTCTGATGAAAAATGTGTTGCAGCTTCAATATGTGTTTGACTAATCTGCCCAAAACCTACCTTCGAGCAGTTGAATTAATTTCAGTTCTAGATTCTTTTGCTCATCAGCCACTGTCAGTTGGTACTTGATTATGTCTACCTTCATTTTCCCTCCTGATTGAGTACTCTATTTGACAACAATCGATCAGTTTCTTGATAACTTCAGGATACTCTATTACTCTATTCTCTACTTTTTTTTATCAAAAAATGAAAAAAAAATTAAAAGGCAACTATGTTCTAAAATAATGTTTGTTTATTTTCTTTCCTCATTAGTGGTTTCTGTCAATTAATATGTTAATTAAACTTGTCAATCTAATAGATTATTTAACTGAAAGAAACTAATGTCCTTTAAATGTTTAAGCTAGTTGATTCTTTATGTAACAATACCTAGATTTTAATTACATGCACATTATCTTTCTTTCAAAGTCCTTAGTGTGTTCATTATTCTGGATTATATTGTATTACATTTTGAGTCCCAAACTGTAGGCTAAAGCTAGTGCTTATTGACCATTGTTTAATATTTTAATGTTTATAATTATGGAATTCTAGGTTAATCTGGAAACTCTATCTAATCGGGACGAGAAGCAAATGTTCAAGGAGTAAGTCATGCACAATATTTCCAAAACAACATGCTTAAGAAGATGCATAAAGTGCTTTTGGCTATGATTTTTAGTTTTTGATATTGTTTTTTCATCTCTTAACAGTTTTATGGAGGACCATAATACAGCAACATTTCCATCAAAGAAGTAAGGATTACCGAGATGCTCATAGGCATTCAAATTTTATTCCAAGCTGTTTTATGTTAAAAATATTTCTTTCTGTTATTATTATTATTATTATATTATTTTATGCTGCCAATGAATTAATATGTGATCTGGATTTCTTCAACATTCTTGATTTATCATTTGTTGACCTTTTATCCCCATGTTAATGTTTCAAGTTATGGGTTTGTGTTGTTGGTTTAATAAGAAACTGCATACAATGTGGTTTTGCTCGATGACAGGAAAAAGTTCTCATTTGGAGAAGCTACCAACAATGATTTAGAAGGATGTTTTCAGTTGCCATTCTCTGATGTCCACTGGAATATACTTCTTCCAGCCTTGCAAGTGTTTCAGCTTCCATCTTTGTTTTGAATATGAAACTCAGTGCACATTTTAAGGATCTGTTTAGTCAGAGTTTTATAATTCTCTCTGTTACATTCTTAGATTGGTGTGTGGGGTCTGGCAAATATAAATTTTTTGGTGGTCTTTGGTTTGATATTCTGTGGTTGGATTATCATAGTTCTTCTTTCGGAGATATGATGTTCATTAGGATCATCTATATCCAATTGATTTCTGATCATTCTACTTATTTTTTTCTTTATTTATTTGCCTATGGTTCTTTATGGATGGCCTTGTAATGGCAGTTTGACAATGCATCAGGAAGAAAATACATTTTATGATGTTGGGTATATGTGTTAGCCTTTACAGTCTTTTGGAGAAAGACATCCACTCAAATGACATTCGTTCCTAATTCATTTGAACTCATCAATGTAATTTGAATTCTTTTCTTTTCAAACTGTATACACTTGTAAAACTATTGTGCTCCTCTCTTTCATTGTAGCTATAATATATCAACTATGGTAATTTTGACTTATTTTACCATTTAATACTGCATATCAATCATCTTGAAAAATATGCTCCTAGTTTCAAAGACCTTATAACATGACTAAGCTTGTTCTAGTGGTATTTTAGACAATTATTTGCAAATGCCTGATATTTGGTAGATCTCTTTTGCTAATGAATTTATTGTTTTTTCTCTTCTTACTATATTGTTCAGATACTATAACTTAGATGCCTATCATCGGCGTAAGATGGAAAAAGAGATGAAAAAAAGACCACAAAAGATTCAAGAAATAGAGCGCTCAGTTTTTAATGATGAAGAACAGCGTAGGTCTGTATTTGATAGTTCTGTTTTTCTGTGTAGTTTAACTTTGTTAACTTGAACCAGTATTTATTTCTTGACACATCAGATAGAGCTATTAACATCTCACTTTTTTCACCTCTATCATAATCCAAACCAATCTTAATGTTGATTTTTTTTTTTCTTTTGATTGCTGATCTTGATTGTAAATGTCAATTACAAATATTTAAGCTGAAAGTCACTTTATAGGGTTTAAAGTATGGTTTGTGCCGGGTTTCAATCTCCCAGCAGATCAGTACCATTTTGGTTCCATATTGGGCTGACACTTGACATGCTTTGACATGTTTCAATATGTTTTCATATCAACTGAAATGAATTTTAATTTTAAATCCCCTTTCCTTAACTTGTAAAAATTAAATTGAAACAATAATTTTGGATCAAGAAGTTGCAAAAATGTAACAAACTTATCAATTATACTCCCTTAATGTCAAAATGATTGTTATGAAAGTAGGGAATTTGTTTTCGTAGCATCTTAGGGAGATTAATTCCATTTTTTTTAAATTCATATTAAATAATGTTCTCGGGCATGTTGTATACAAACACATTTTTTTTCATAAATATATTTTGGTTAACCATTTGGATTGAACTTGAGCTAACTCAATTGAAATTAGAATAAGTATATGCCAAGTTATTAAAACTGCATTGATAATCAAACCAGAAAAGTTTTGGGTCACTAGTTGTTAATTGGCCTAATTGCATATCGAACTGAACCTTGTCAAGCTAAATAATATAAATATAACTATTTTCTAGTCCTTAAATATTAAATGTTAATACAAAACTAAAAATGAACAATTCAAATGATACATATAAAAAATTCCATGACTGATAATTAGATGCTAAAAACTTTAATAATTATACACTATTTGAAAAAAATACCTAAAGGAGGATGGACTGAGAACCTCACTATAGCTTGGAGTTGTTGAAAGTTAGAATTTGAAAATTTTGTTAGCTGTTGGCACTAATAGCAAATTATCAATGACATTTTGTTGGAGGAGATGATTAAAGAAAAGGAAGTGGGATGGAGACAAACATCCTGAGGTTGGATAGGACAACATAAGGTTGAATAAAAGAAGGTAAGGGAGTGGTCGGCCAACAGAGCACCAACAACCATTTCCCCCTAAGCCACCAAGAAATGGACAATGAGATAGGAGATTTATGGGCACCAAACAACATTGGCTATGATGAGAGAAGAATGAGCACCAAAAAACAGTAGATAGAGGAAAGAAGAGATTTTATGTGGCTAGCTTTGGAGGTGGTGTTGGCGATGACAGGAGAAGAATGAGTAGATGAGAAATTTCCAATGTTTAGAACTAGCAAGGAAAGAGCAAGGCAGAGGAAATGAGGATGCCACATTGTGGAGGATATAGCATCTGAGGCTTATTAGGGTTTTGGGCTAACAACAAAATTGTTCAGTTGAATTGGTTTTTGATCGATTAAACTGCATGTTTGATCCAATTAACCAATTGGGTTGGTCTGGTTTGAGTTTAATAATATGGTTACAGGTGCATAATATGTATATGGTACAATTTCTTTGACTTTGGTGCAGGTTCAAATCTCGAGCTGTGTCGACATTTTGATCATTTACTAGAACGATGCTATTTGGGTATCATGCCAATGTTTTGATACATGGTGTTAGTATTGGATCGGAGTTGAAAAAGATAGGAGATAAAGTATAGGAAGGAGACATTGCTTGTGCCTAGCATGATTTTGAATCTTATACTATGCCTGTTGAAATGGTTGAAACATATACAACAACCAAACTTTATCCCACTGGATGGGGTCAAAACATATCATTTTGATAAATTATTGAAATTCGATAACACAGACAATATCTCCTTCCTTCAACCTCTAATTTGTCACCAATATCATGCATCGGAGCATCGATACGATACTAGAATAGTATCTCTCTTTTCAAAGATTGAAACTACGATACGGTTCAAGATTTTGAATCTCAGTGTCGATTGGTATCAAATTTCGGAGATTCACTGGAACTCGTTTGAGATTTCAAACCATGCTTTAGTGTCTTTTCTACTGTTGGTGCTTCGGCTAGTCCATCTCTTCTCATTGTCCTTTTTTTTGTACTAGTTAAGATATGTCTCAGTTGGACTATCCAAATCATGTTGGCATGGGTGCCATTGTGATATTCACCTGAGCAGGCGCAATATTTGTTTTGGTTAACTATCAAAGTGATACATTTTGGCTGTGTTGATCATTAGGATCGCATTAAAACCATGCTTTTTCGTTTCATTAACAATACTTCTAAAGGATGTAATGACATGATGGATTCTGTCATTTTAAAGATTCTCTTTATTTTTTAGCTGCAAATTTAGAGTTTAATTTGTTTCACTGTTTCCTGGAACATCTTGGGCATAAATTTCATATGTTAATGAAAAAGAGATAGTCTGGTTATTGCCTTGTTGTTAAGGTCATTTGTTTCTGAAGTGTTTTTTACCCAAAAGTTTTTGTTCCAATGTTCATGTAGCATTCTGAATTTAGTACATTTTGCATCATCCTCAAGGGTTTTCTTTTTCTGATTCATATATGAGGATTAAACTGTTGATGGTCCTACAATTGTTGTACAGAAGCTTATTTGTCAATTTCTACCAACTCTCCAAATTGTTGTATATGCAGAATCGAATTACTAAGGGAGCGTGAAAGACAAAAGGAAGAACAAGTGGAAGCTTTAAAACGTTCAATGCAGGGTGGAATGGTTAGAAAATTTTCTATGGCTTTCCTTTTTCCTTAAGCAAAATTTAGCCCTTTGACTTCTACATGCAGTTGATTTTGCTTCTTTTGATATCATGTGCGTACCAGTTTCTTTTGATTCCACCACAACGTTGACACTAAGGGATGCTTGCTCTCTTTTACATTAAAGAATGTAACCAAATGCCCTTTTCCACTATATTTGATCACAAGCAACCTCAAAAAGTTAGGAAAGATCCTGATGGGATTAAGGGATTGCTGAGTTATTATTTATGCCTGTGATCTGGGCATATTCTCAGTTTGTTTTGATTTTGTAGGATTAAGTATGATACTCTTCCTGTTCTATTTGAGAATGTAGTTCCTCCTGTCTATAATATGTCAGAGTGTTCACACAATCATGATTGACCAATATAGGGAATGGAAAGACATCACACCATAGCTTATGGTTACTCTCCTATCAAGAATGGGTACCAAACACCTTTCTGTGATTGATAGTAGATTTTCAATAATGTTTGGCTGAGGATGGAGTTTGGCTGGGAGTCATACTCTAGTCATTATGTAGTTGGAGATTATATACTCATGTAACTTCCAAAATTTATGAAGTCCGTGCAACTTTTATCCTCACATGTCACAAATGTTTGAATCATACTTCTTCCATGTGTTATCTTGATGCAATGCATCACATCAAGTGTCTTGATTTCTTCCTTGTCTTCATCCTTTTTCTAAGAGTTTATCTATATGGTTAACCTCTTATTAATCCTCTAGATCCTCACAATCTTTTCATGTTTAAATTTCGTGGCTAATAGTGAATGTGGGCTTTTTGATGCTAGGCAATTCTTAATTTGGTAATGGAAACGTTAAAAATTATGATCTCAATTAAGAATAAAAGTTACGAGTTCTTTTTCTCTCCCTTATCGGCTGTTTTAGCATGAGATCAAGTATCTAGCCCTTTGGTGGTATTCTTAACAAGCAATGCCAATTGTCTTTATGAAGAGATTGTTCAACAGTACTGTTGGTTGAATGCAAAGAATCTTAGAAATTTCTCTATTTCTATTTTATGATGCACCTCTTTAATTGAATTTAAGTACAAAACCCCTCTTCAATATGAACTTAAAGGGTCAGCCTAGATTCTTCCATAGCATCACATTTTACAGTCAATTCTTTCAATTGACTTTGGTATTGCATTGCACTTAATTAGGACTACTTGAGAGGGATAATTTATCTATGGATGTTGAAATAAATTATTTGAAGTCTCATCACAAATAACGTTTGGTAGATGGTTTCATTAATCATTCTAAGTTGGCTTGGCTATTGTTATTTTTTAGAAGCTCCGACAAACTTCATTTTGTGCTTGTCAATGGTCAACCATCTGATGATAGTCAAAAGGATCATTTATCGCTAATCAAGAAGGGAATAAATTTTGATCTAACTTTTAGAAGTAGGGACTTCAACTCTAACAATATGAACGATATGTCCTTTGTATTCATGCTTGTATTCAAGAACCAAGCCTACATTTTCCTAAAACATGAGATGATGTAAATGTGGATCATGATAGAATTGTCAATGGGTTGTATCCAAGTTAAGCATGACTAGTACTCTAGCTAGCATATCTTTGCCCATGCTAGGCTTGATTTGGTCATGGTTAGCATTAGCCCAACTAAAGGAAATAAGGAAATATTTAAATATAGAAAGTATTTTTTTAATTTTGATTTATATGATTTTAGAGTTTCATTCAATGTTAAGAAGATACACATTAATATGAACGCAATAATTAGTATACACTCTCCTTAGTGTGTTCAATGTTACTGAATGTTGACAAAATGCTATCTTTGTTTTTCTAGATGCCCATGATCTTTAGAATCTAATGTTAAACTAGGGGGGATGATTGATAGTTGATTTAATAGCCTTGACGTTTCATAAAAGGATTAGACCCTTGGATGCAGTCAGTAGATTTAGTTGGTCGTAGGTAAAGGTGTGTTGAATTTAGGGCTTAGATATATTACCCTCTTCTTTGGTCTCTCTTCCTTTATTAATGTACGTACTTGTCAAGGTCTCACAAGTAAAAATGTAAATAACCAAAATAATAAAAAGAACAACTCAAACCCCATGTTTTATATGGTTTGATAGCTTCCAACTTCTACACCATGGTCCATGATCCTTCGGCATGTCACTCGAAATCCATTCAACTTTTTTCCAAACCTTGTAGGTATGGTTTCAAAATTACCAAATCATATAGGATAGTTTATAAATGACCAAATCACATGCCTACTTTCATTTTTGACCGTGTCAGTTGAGTCAATTTTTTATTAGCCGAATCAATTTTTTTAGCTGGTTTTGACTGATTCGTGTTGAAAAAATCACTGCTCTCAATATAGGCCAAATTGATATTTGATAGCATTTTTACAATTGGAATGACATGAAATCCGTTCGTTCTAGTTCTCCTGATTATAAAAATTAAAAGATATAACTTATACTAAGTAAAATCAAATTAATTATATTATTTAATAATTCAATTAGATAAATATTGAACTGGACAAGCACAACATATATGAAAACTCCAACATGACTCAATATTAAATCTTGATACTTATAGTTAAAACCATTGTTTAAAATCTTGTGTCGTAACAGACGGAATTTATTGTTCTGCTCAACGACCAACATGACACGCACACCGTGTGAGGCTCCGCACAAGACCTCACGGGGTGTGGAGGCCTCGCGCAGGCCCTCGTGAGCCCATGGCCTTGCGTGAGGCCCTACGGCTACATGGAGTCCCCGTGCGAGGACTTGCGTCCACGTAAAGGCCTCATGCAAGACGGCAGCGGTTGCATGAGGCCATTGAGTTTTTTTAAAATATTTTTTAATTGTTTGTTTTTATTTTTAATGGTTGATTCTTTACTCTATTAATTCTTTCTCTTTCTTCCCCATATTTTACTTTTTTTTTTCTTGCATCCTTAAACACATGGGGAAAAAAATTATTCTTTAATTTTTTTTCTTACTCCTTTCCTCCTAAAATACATAAGAAAAAAAATTTCCTCCTTATTAGAATAATTTAAATTTACTTCATCCTAATTATTATGTCTAAATTAATTAATCCTAAATTGATTTTTACTCAATCCAAATTTCTAAAATATTAGTTTAATCTAATAGTAAGTAATTATAATAATAAAATATTATAATAATATTTTTTAATTAATATATTTTCTAGTTTAAAAAGTATCAAAACTGTATTGCCACATTATCATTTCGATCATAAATCGAAACTTCGATATGATTTGAAATTTTAAATCATGGTTAAACTTTTAATAACAATATCAAAATTGGATTAGTCATTAAATGTTACGTTAGTGACAACTTATGACAATATTAATTGGATCCCTCATTAAATGTAACATTAATGTAGCTTTTTGATAAAAAAAATCTTGTGAATAGTTACAAATCTTGTGACAATTTTTCTTCACACAT
>JBBPFQ010000002.1:608739-618948 GCA_037974815.1 Kaempferia elegans
CAATCAATTATGATACATATATGATGAACTTGCTAAAATAGTTGTGTTTTTTTTTCTTTTTTGACAGATGCAGCTCTTCAGGGAGTTCAAAGTTCTACGAACTATGGGTGATCACATCTTAGATAGAGGAATTAGAAGAATATATATTCCAATCAATCCTGGTGTACTTGTAATTTAATTTTCCATCCACATAATTCTGTGATTGTTAGGGTGTGTGCCAAGTCCAAATCTTCAATTTCTTCGTAATAATTTGGGAATTGTGACTATAAAATTATGAGTCAACCTAAAACGGCGGAAAATAGCAAGTAATGTTGCATTATGAATTTCCATCTACATTCTTGCTCCTAGTGTATTATTGTATCATGCCAATTGGCAAATGGGTTTTTCTGTTCCATTTTACTTATCGGACGAATCACATCAGATCATGCATCCTTGAGATTTGACATGATCTGATGTGGACTTTCCGATCAATGAATGAGACATAGGTACATAAGTAAAGTGGAACAGAGGAACTCATTTGCCAATTGGCTGATATCTTTGTGGAAGTAAAGAACTATGGTTGACTTAAAATTGGTCGACTACAATTAAAAGGCAGTACTTTAGAGAGAAAACCTCTTACAATGTGCTGCAGAAGGATATTGCATTCTACGGGACAGTGTACTATGGATGTTCCTCTGTCTCAATTATTAAAGGCCGAATGCGAGTAGAAGCGATTCTTTGTTCTGGTTGACCGTTTTGCTTTCGTTTAAATATGAACGAAAAGTGGATTAAAAAAGGGAAAAGTTGGTGGCACTTTAAAGCCCTAAACCACAATCTCAAGAGAACAAAGGATAAAAACTTTCTAGAAAAAAATTAATGTGAAAATAAACGAATCTAATGGTAATGATCCGCACACATCTTGTAAATTTCCAACTACATCTTAACCATCATGGTTTAGGCATGGGTGTACGAAACATTACAAAACTTCAACGGGCATCTAGCAAAAGGGCACAAACGATCACTATCATGTGTATACTGCGCTTTAATCTTCTATATCCAATTATTACAATCAGTCCACCACGACACGGAAAAAGACAGAATTCAGAAAAGACCACATGGTAGATGTCGTGTTAGCATGAGCAAGTATCCATCCTGGGGTTAGCTGGATCGACAGACAAAATCTTGGAGTAGAGCAATCGACTTCAACATAGGGAAGCAGCAACCGTGCACTCAGACCATGTTTGTCATGCTGACCTGAATCAGGTTCGCCTGCGGGACACTCAGCGATGCCACACTCTTCCGGCAGTTCCTTCGCAAGAAAGCGTAGAAGTAATTGATGACCAGCTTCTTGAAGAACCAAGAATCTTTCCTAGCTCGGATGTCACCGTGGCCGAGGAGATACACGACTCCAATATCTTTAGCCTTCTGTAAGATGGATAACTCTGACTCGAGGATTAGAGCATTGGTCGTGGTTTTGTTACCTGGCTCACCTGATGAAGTACTTGCCTCTGAGTTTACTTTATTAGCGATATGACTGATACTGGACAGGAGAGGAGTGCTAAGGGAATAAGTGCCGTTGGGAGCGATGAGAATGTTTGAGGTAGACGCTTCTCTTACGTAAATTGCATCGGCGTCCTCATCGCTCTCTAATGCTCGTTCATGAGCTTCTCTTCGTAAGAACTTCTCGAGGCTTTCGATCAGAACTTGTTCAAATGCCTGGTGGTTTTCCTTCCGCACATCTTTGTAACCATACCTACAGCAAGAAACTGAAAAAACTGATTCCGAAATGGAAGAGTTTGAAATCCTTGTCCATCCACTTAGTGTTTGTTTGAATAGGCTATTTGAAGATTGAAATAAACAATCAGGAGTAAAGCATGCGATAATCCATGGTGGTTGATAAAATTTCTGTACTCATTTTTGCAAACAATATAGGAATATTAAAAATTCATAGGGAGTAGAATACTTATTCCTAGGAATCAAAGGTACCATGATATATTAAAATGGTCTTGCTGTTTCAGGTCATTTTGTCTCAAATTTCGGCTGTTTCTATAAAATTGAATTGAGGAGCAATTACATCAATTAAGAAAATAAAGGAAATTTTCTTGTTGGTGATCCAGTGTTTTCAATGCTCAGTTTCAATGGTTTCAACTTTCAACAGTTTAAACTAAAACAATTAATATAGATTAGCTTAAAAATCCTAGAAGACATTTCTGCCAGTGGCCTGTGATTAAATATGTACCGAAACAAGAAGAACTTGCAAACTACAGAGAACTAGCCAAAACTTACTGATAGTGAACTAGAATGTGTATTTCATGTGTTAATTGCAGTATACTTCTTGACTGTATCTTAGATCATAGCCATCTAGCATCAAAATTAAGAATTGAATATTCTCATTGCATACATAGATCGAATGATTGATGTTTTGACAAAGGAGATGGACATTCATTGCAATCATAGCCTCCACCAAAAGAGATTCTAAACAGTAAGTGAAGGCAATCATTAAAAAATTAAAAGTCCAAGATCTTTTTTAACAGCCATTTTTGACATTTCAGAATTGCACGTATTCTATTCATGGTGTGAAATTTATGGTGAAGCTAAGTCTCAGTCAGGTTCAGGAAACGAGTTAGAGATTTGCCTAACACTATGAACCCTTACTATCTTTAGAAATAAAGTTAGGTTAGGCTGGCAATGTAGGATGGGACCAACAGGTATGGTTAGTACTACAGTATGTATGTGGTTGTTATCTTAAAGAAAGCATGTAACGTCGTTGTGTTATTATTTCAAACAAGTAACAACCATGTTTGTTTTAGTTTCCAATGGCTATACTTGGAAGAAGAAACTGGAATTTATTTTTGAACAGGATCCAAAAACATCTCAATATAGCATAGTAAACTAGGCTTACCGTGCAATGCAACGAAACATGTGATAGCTTATGGGGCAGACACGCCTGAAGAGAAACCTTTTACTCTGTGGCACTGCAGGGATGGGTACATACTTAATAGACACAAATATGATCATGGAATGAACCGCTGGCAATGTGGTCAGAAAATGACCAAAGATTCCGGGGATTCCTTTAACTGTCTCATTGTACACCAAGCCGATACCTGGGGCTCTGATTGTGCCTAAGTTGCAACCCAGTTCCATCATCAAATCCTGTGAAAGCTTTTGTTTCTCTTCAGTTTCATACTTAAGCTTTCTGCCGTAGTTCCAGATACACATTATTGTAAACAAAAATCCTGCAAAAACCAACATCACCCAGCTTCCATCTGCCAAACTGCCCAAAACTGAAGAAAAGAAAACCAACTCTAATCCCATAAAGAAAGTAAAGAAGCATAGCACAAATGCAATATGTATCTGCCATATGAGAAGCATGATGATAGTTACTAGAATTGTGGTCATAATCATCACACCTAACTCAGCAATGCCTGCAGAATAAAAATATATAAAACCATGAAGCAAAATAACAAGAATGAAAGTCGAAAAATATATCAGTTAATCGAAAAGGAATAAATAATGAATGATACAAAAGCAAGTAGATCACTAAGAGATGCCTACGATTGAAATGATCAACAAAACTCTAAGAGAACAAATGTAGGTTTCTGAAATTTCCAATTTCCAATTTCCAATTTTTTTACTCTCAATTAGAAGGCTGTGAGCAAACTTTGGTCTGTGACTATGGGAAAAACTGTGGATTCTAATCAAACTTATTTGAGTTTCTGTAGGGTGGTCGAATGAAGGTCCTTCACCAGTCTAACTCCCTTCCTATATAGTGGTAAAAGAATTGCCTTAGATTGCATAGCAAATTTCCATTGATGGCATACACTATCAGCCTCCTAAACAAACAACGATAACAAGAGCCGGAAAGGGAGCCAGGTAGATTACTGTGGAAGTAAGGCTGAGATCAAACCATTAAGCTCACTTGTTTGGATGCTGCCTAGGATTCAAATTTTTCTTGATAAACAATTAGAATACAGTGAAATTGAAATGAAGCATTGTCATCAAAACATGAACTTATGTATCAAAATTGAGATCCTTGGGGACCAATAGAAGATCCATAGGGATTTTAAAACAGGTAGGTAACTGGAATCTAACATTAACCTATTAATAATTCCACATGAAATAGAGGAACCTACAGTAGTTGATGAGGTTCGGTTCAGCACTGAGAAACAGCCCTGAAACCAACTACTTATAACAGTTTCATTTGCTCAGTGAAGGGTCAAAAGACTCATAGCTGAATATGTTTCTAATTCTATTCATCATCAGTGATAAACTTTCTTTGGTTTTCTCAGTTCTTGCATTATTAATCTAACTTGAATTGACTAAGTACAGTAGTGCAACTATAATTTCATGTATGAATGTCTTGGTGGGTCGGACCGGTCACTCCAGGCTCGACGTTACCTAGCCTGGCAAATCATGTATGAATGTCTTGATAGTACAAAAAAGGAATTTCCCATTTTATCCTCAATATGACCTAATAAAAGCCTACACACAAGTATTACTGACCTAATTAAATCTAGGTCGACAAATTTACCTCATTTTCGTACAACTTGATAGACCCCAAAACCATCCACTCATCATATATTTCATAAGCTTTGGGTCTCAAGTTTGTAAAAGGATCATGATGAAATAACCAGTCTTTCAACTTTTGGAGTTAGACCCCAAAATTCAGCCGACCAGCTGCAAACATCCTGAACTATATCTTAACTATGCATTTCCACTGTCCAAGCAGGAGATAAAAAGTTGGAAGCCTTTATAGCCCCTACCTAAAAAAATGAAAGTCTTACTAGGATAATGAAAACATTATGGCAACTGGTAAAGCTAATTTTCATCTCAAACATTATCAAAACTGAGTCTCCATCTATGCAAATATCCTATACAAACTGAAGCAACTTCTCTTGGCCTCCTATTCATCAAATCATCTACACTTTCTGATCCTTCCACAATCTTATTTGTTAAAGCATCTTTCTCAACAGATAAACAATCCATAAAATGACAGGGCAATTGAACAAACTATAAGTACACCATCTATTATGTTTAGGTATATCAGAACAATTTTTAGTCCTGTAAATGTATGTCATCCATTACCTTTTATTCTTATAAAAATACAAACTTCCAATAGATTCCACCTAGAGTCTTATTAAAATAAATAAAAAATAGGAAAAAGTGTATACAAAAGTAAGAAAAATAGATGTTTCATGAAAATAAAATCAAAGAGATAGGAATAAGCACCATATGCTTTGCTAGATTCTATGTAGACTATTATTGACATAAATAAAAGTAAACAAGAAAATGAAAAATGAACACAAAGTTAAGTAAAATAGTATGTTTAATGCAAAAGAAAAACAAGGGATAGGAATAGGTACCGTATGCATTGCCAATCTCAAATATACTACCAAAGGTTGCAACAAAAGCCACACAGGAAACCAACAAAAGCCAGTTTATCACTGGAATATATATCTGGCCCATAAACTTCCGAGATGTGTGAATGACTTTCACTCGAGGAAAACAACCAAGAGCTATTGATTGCTTTATGCATGAAAATATTGCCGTTATCATTGCTCGACTAGCAATTAGTGCAGCTATGGTGGCTATTAGGAAAATTGGCCAGAAAGCTTCACCTGTCATTTCATATAACAGAGTCATTTCCTGAAAATTCAAGGAACAACAAACAAAAAGGATTCTGTGGCTGGAAAAGAATTGGATGTTTAGGTTCTGGTGACATTAAAAAACTTAATAACACATAGATACAATCTAGCTTACTCGGAATGGATGAAAAGAAGACCTGCTGAGTTTCAGTAATATTTTCCATAAGAAATGCAGCCTGACCAAGGTATCCCAGTAGAAGGCATGGTAGAACAATAATGACAAAAGTAAGCTGCAACAAGCAGCTAAAGTAATCAGAGCATACTAAAATGTAAATAATGTAAGAATTGGAAGACACAGAAAAGTGGAGTTCAGTAGCTGTTAAAATACCTGGACTGATCTAACATAGAAGTAGCAAAGATCAGCAAACATTGCCTCAGACCCTGTAGTGAAAGCACCATATGAATCAGACTAACCTTCAAGGGTAGTATAGGGAATAAGATGCACAACATAATTGGACGAAATGATAAAGAAGTAATTGTGTGCATGCTAAAGAAGTAGCTATCTTGCACAAGTCCGAATTTTCAATCTCTCTTTGACATAATATTGATTTAAATACCCACTGAAATAGGGAATTCCAAAAACTGACTCATGTTACTATATTAATTACTTACTCTGATATTTATATGACTATATTACAAGTACTTAGTATATTTGGAACTAAAAAATTATAACTAAGAACATTGTCAATTTGTCTCGATGATATAAACTTAGAAAGCTCCAATTTCATATTCATTAGCTGAAAATTTGGCGTTAGATAGCATAAAACAACACAATAAAGTCCTATTATAGGGGATAATGGATGTTGATGTTTGTGGCTCTCCAAAATGTTGCTAGAGAAGGTGTTCTTTGCCTGTTGAATGTCACGTCAGTTTTTTTTTTTCCTTTTGTATTCTAATCATTTTTTGCCTGAGTAAATCTCGTGACAAAAGACTGTATTTCGCATTTAAGCAGCATACCAGCTAATCAGGAAAACTAGCATTTCTATATGGCATAGGGAAAACACAAATGATAAATCTCATGGGCATCAATGTCTGTGTGTTGTAACACTTGTAGTATCTATAGACCAACATATTAATATATGATAAGAATGTTTTGGGCATCATACTTCTGTACAGAGATGATAAAAGATTATGTTATTGCAATAAAGAACCTAGTTGGTTGGTTTTGTTGCAGTATGAACTTAAAAGATACAGAGCATGAAAATATACGAGGCTATTCATAAAAATAATCATAGTTTAGATATGTAGCAATCCCCCAAAATCCTATATTGTGTGGTCATATCGATTAGCACAGAGCATGAAAATATATGAAGTTATATTTAAAAAAAATCATAATTCAGATTTGTAGCACTCCTCCAAAATCCTATATTGTGGTCATATCGATTAGCACAGAGATACCAATATTTATCAAAAGCAAATGGTGACTGAAAGGTACAAGTAATGATCAGAAGTCAAATAAAGAGCATAAGCCTTCTCTTTCTAGCTAGGTTAAATAAAGCAAAAAAGCATTTTTCCTTACCTGTTGCACAAAGAAGGCAACCCCCCAAGGACATCCATGCTTGACTCGGATTTCTCCCGAAAAAGTAGTAAATGTAAACAGGGTTAAATGCCTTCAGCACACTAAATCCATACTTAAAAAGATTGAAGATTCCAATAATTCCAAGTGAGCAAAACCATATGAATAATGCAGGCCCCACTGCAAGCCCTACTTTGCTAGTGTTAAATCTCTGTACGCAGAACAGGACAATAAGAGATGCAATTGAAATCATCACCACTTCCTCTGCCAAAAGAATTGGACCATTTAAGTACACATAGAAATCATCAATGGCCAAAGCCAATGAATGTAAACATGGATAAAAATTTAAATCATGAGCACCAGTTTTTCCTTCAAAATTAATGCTTATCAAACATCAGAAGAAGTCAATGAATATACGATAAAATCCTTCTTAGTTTGATATCATATTCTGAATTGAACTTGAAAGTGATCTAATGAGCTCCATGAACCATGATGCTGGATCACTAGTCAAACCATATGACTACTAAATATTGTCAATTATAGGTAATATGGGCGAAAAAATAAAATACAAAAACTAGTAAATGCTTTTAGAAAATAGAATATAAATTTTAACTAAATTGAAATGGGTGACATGTTGAGTCATCCAAATTCCAACAGTCATTTAGGCCTCTCATACATGATTTGGCTAATTCAACCAGTGTGCATCTGAATATATTTCAAATTTGATTTCAAATTTATGATATAAAGAAATGAATTAAGCCTCCATATGTACATAATCATAAAATACCATCAATGCACTCATAAATGCAATCCAAACAATAGTTAGAATTATAAGATACCTTGCCCAATACTAGATACTCCGACCTTCAGCCCGTTGAAAGCAGACATAACTGCAATTAACTTCAGAATGTTCAGCAAAAGTATGACTAATGAATTCATGGTATGCAATTACTAGATAAGAAAATGAATGACAATTATCAAGCATAAGGATGTCCATTTCATGTTTCATTCCCGAATGGTAGGCAGAAAATGAGCAAATTAACAGCGTATATAGATTAGAAATAATGAAGTAACCTGAAATTGCTGGAGTCACAACGCCATCAGCAATCACCATAGAAGTACTGAGAAGAACCAAAGCCAAAAGCAACCACTTAATTGCCAATGAACTTTCAAGATACTCCTTAACTTTTAGAGACCTCTCCAGCTCCGGTGATGGCACCTTGAGTCCAAAACTTGATATGGGAGATTCATAAGTCAGTTGATTTGCAAGAAGACCAGCATTTGCCTTCCTGCAAATCAGAGAATATAATGCAAATGTCCCTCCTGAAATAGTGTAGTATGGTTAGAAGGCACCAAAACAACATCCTAATTAAGAGACTAATTAAGCATATCACTCGTATGACACCCAGCATACCTTCACCATCATGATTCGCCCAAAGAACGACCAAGGTGTACTTCACAAGTGGTATCAAGATCAAAGTATACAAAACAATAGAGAGTGCTCCTAGAACATCATCTTTCCCAGTAAGAGAATATTTGTTTAAGATAACATCGAAAGTGTATAGCGGACTAGTCCCAACATCTCCAAATACAACTGCAAGTATCTGTAGCGTAAGGAATATGTGTTTTCCTATAGTAAGATCCTGTAATTAAGTAAAACGATTCAGAAAACAACTATATGCAAAATCTAAAAAACTGATTTATATATTACAAGCATTCGTGCGACATTTATGGATTTAATTGGATAGCATTCCAGTTGAAAAACAATAGATTTAGTCATGTTTAACACTCGCTATATTAGAACGAGATGGCATGGCGAACCGCACAAGGAATTCAACTATTGTTGTAAGATCACAGCACTCACCTCAAATTGAGTTTCCCCGGTCTCAGCTATCTCGAGTGCCTCGACATCCAGGGGATCGATCTGGGGACTGGTCCGAATCAATTTCTGCTCCACGGTCTCGTCTTCCTCAGATTCCAACAAACTCATCCTCCGCACCCACTCCTGCCCTTCCTCTTCCGAGTACTCCTCGTCGTCCAATGCGGCCCATCTCGATTCGGACGGACCAAAATTGACCAGGTGGCCGTTCCCCCTTTTCGGTTCCCCCGCCATCAAGCTCCGCAATCCCCACTCCCCAGCCGATCCCTACTCCATCGAAGAACACAGATCGCTAGGCGGAGAAGAGAAATCGAGGAAGAGGCCAAGAGATCGGGAGGAAAATATCGAAGAACACGCGATGGCGAAGCGATTCCACGGGGGTTTGCCAGTGCGAGAATCGAATAGAAGACTACGTCACGGGTTAAATACGATACGCAACGACGGACGTGGTTGGAAGATTAAGTATCTCATTCAAGTCAGGAAACGAGTTTACGTGACTCTACTGAAGTCGGTCGGTTTTGTTTCCCATTTTTGTGTCGACGTGTCGACTTTCCTTACGAGATAACTGTTTCGCATACCTTCACCCAGACACAGGATGCGAATCAAAAAGCCTAAGATCGATTTTAACACTGTGATCTCTCGGTAACGGACGGCTGTGATAACGTCTCTCTTAACCGATTTGCATTGCTACACGTGTCAAATTTAGGGTTTATTTATAAAATTTCCTAATTTTTTTTTGTTTTTTTTAAATAAATATTCTCATTTGGACTTGAAAAACTTCTCGCACTTGAGAAATCCGCAACAGCCACACATTCTAATCATAATGAACACTAATGAGCATTTTTTTTTAAAAAAATGAAAAAGTATTTATGAGCATTTTTTTAATGATATTCTTTTTTTCCCCAAGAAGAACAAGGGTGCCAGGTGTTCGACGATATGGAAAGGCATGCGCGCCGCCTACTTTTAGGATTGTAAATGAACTAAACGTTCGTGAACAAGTTTAGTGTTCGACTTGGTAAGAGCTTGTTTATGTTCGTTCAATATATATAAGATCAATTAAATAAACAAGTTTGAACAACTCGTTAACTTCAACAAATAAGCTTGAACACATATGTGTTCGGCTCGTTAATGTTCGTGAACAACATTCGTGAACATCGTTCGTGATCCATGTTTAATAATAAATTATTATC
>JBBPFQ010000002.1:624542-638455 GCA_037974815.1 Kaempferia elegans
GCTTTGACCGAGCCGCTCACGAGCGGCTCGCGAGCGGCTTGGCTCATTTGCACCCCTATGATCAATACTCATACAAAAAGTGTGTGAATAATATTAATAATAATAATATAAAAAAATTATTTAGAAACGATATAAGCTACACCTGATTACGATTTAAGTCGCGCACAGACCAAGCCCACTACCTTGGTCTAGCTCACCCGATATCTGCTAGGGCTTCGGCTTTCGTCAGTAGACAGGACAGAACTATGGCGATCGATGAGGACGACGAGGACTTCATCTTCTACGGCACCCCAATAGAGAGAGAGGAGGATACATCCGCACGTAAACGTAAGGGGATCGCAGATGCCGGTCAGCTTCGCAGCCTTCCGCTATGGAAGCAAGAGGTCCAAATCTCATTCTACGCCTCCCCAGTCAAATTCAAACACTTCGCTGTTTTTTTAAATCTCTCTTTGAATTCTGTTTCTCTCTCTCAAATTGCCCGAAACTAATTATATTTCGCTTGATGACTTGAATTGGCCTACGTAATTTCACCAAATTAACTTAGTTTTCACGTTGGCATGGATAAAACCTTCTATATCCGATATCCTGCTTGACTTCACACGAACGCTTGCATATGGGAGGATCTTTCTCTCCAATGCTTTCTTAGCTTGCATCATTAGTTATTTTTTCATTTTTTGGATCGTTGATGGTTATTGATTTTTTACCGGTTCTTAGATCTTTGTACTGAATCATTATATGTCATTACACTTCGTACCTATCTATTTTCACGCGCCAAATTAATAGTATTGATGTGGTGGTTACTTGCTCTGGAAGCATACTTATGGAACTTCCTCTATTTCTGTCATTTCATCTAGACTTGCAGTGGAAATTGTTAATTTTTGTTTCCTAATGAAGTGCATTTGTCTTGGCTGTATCTAACTATTTTTTTCTTCTTCTTTTGACTACTAACTCTTTTAGGTTAGAGATGAGGAAGGACGCAGAAGATTTCACGGTGCATTTACTGGGGGATATTCTGCTGGATACTACAATACTGTTGGTTCAAAAGAAGGTTATCTTGAAATTAAAACCCCAAGCATAGAATTGTAGGATTTTACAGTTAATATTGTGTAGCCATCTGAATATATGACCGCACCATTCCAGGATGGACTCCTCAGACATTTACTTCATCACGCAAAAATAGGGCGGAAGTGAAACAACAGAATATATATAGCTTTCTGGATGAAGATGACATTAAGGTACTTGATCTTTATCTAATAGAACATTGGGCAGCTCATTTTGCTCTAGGAGATTAGATATAGGCCCGAACCCTACTTAATAACACTCTTTAGCTGTAGTCATTATACTGCTAGTAGTCATTTCAATTTTCATTTTGTGAAACAACATCATGTATTCTTCAGGAATTGTTCATCTGAAACATTCATGTTTACAATATTTAAGAAATCACTTTCTTAAATTAAGCACCTGTACTTGTACTTCCAGTTGGTTAATACAAGTGAGTATATATGAGGTGTTTATCTCGTCATATCAGTTGATATATTTTTTCATGTGTTTCTTTTGTCTAGTTCATTCCATACCGCTAAGTGGTTGTAAATAATACCACATGTTGTTCAAATAGTTCTCCTTTCTAAACTTAAAGTTTTAGCTTCTTACAGAGATTATAATTTTCATAACCTCTGGTTGTTGCCACCATGACCGTAGGCTATGGGAGGCCAAGCCTTGGAGACCTCCATGCAGTTTGATACTTTTGGTTTTACTGCTGCTGAATATGCTCGTAAACATGCTGAAAAGGAGCAGCATAAAAGGTAACTAAAGTGCTTTTTTCCCCTCTTCTGTGAACACAAGCAATTATTAGCGTATCATGTCGTTGCTAGCAGATCCAATTAGGTGGGATTCCCACCTTGTTGTTGCAGTATGAGCTACACTTGGTCCATCTTCATATTTTTGTCTAGTGCTGTTTATCCCTTAAAGAAGCTTATCCTGTCCTTTAAACATCTAAATGTGGTGAGAGTCTATGTAGATTCATTTAAGTCAAATCCAATCAGTCTTGATCTTATCAATCAAATATATCTTTGCAACTCCTTTTTTCTCCATTTGTCTGTATTTTTCCTGATGTGATCTTTGGGATTGTCCAGTGTACCTAAACATAGTGGATTCACAAATCTGAATAGTCATTTTTTATGCATATTTGTTCAAACTGTAATGTGCGAAGGAAACATTAGTTGATTTACTTGATCAAATTTTCACATCCCAAGAAATGCACTTAGAGGCATTTTATTTATTAACTAATATGTTGTTTCATATTCACAGAGTAATCCACTCGCGTTTCTGACATTGTTTCTTTTGCTGATATGGTGTTAGTCCTTTACTTTGGATTTTAGGATATTAGGATAATCCTGTAATTTGACAATCTTGTTGAGTGCACTAAACTAATCCCATTTATTATTCAATTAATCATGTTCTCATCTAATGGCAGGAGCATAGCACGCTTAGACAAGTTACTGATCAATTACATGGGTCTATAACTTCAAATTACATCTGAACATTGTCATAGGCATGCACACAATTCTGAATAAAAATATCAATGATTTGACATCCAGGGGTAGTGGAATGCAGTCGAAAATTCTTCTAAATGTAAAAAAACATTATTTTAAAGATCTGTATATTATATCATCTCCTTAGTGCGGTTCTTATTTATAGATGGCATCGTTTAGTTCTTCTTTTTGCTATTAAGTTATCTTTCTGAAGCTGGTTTTGTGTACTTATATCATAGAAGATTTAATCTATTTTCTCGAGAGCTTTAATAGGCCCCCTAATGTAATTTTCTCTCTTTTGTTTTTTGTTATCCTGAAATCTTAAATATTCTTCACTATCTTTTTATATTGTTAGTATTGGGTTATATTTAAAGTTATGTTGTTGAAGCTTGAAGAATTAACTGTGATTAGCTTTTGTTGTTGTTAAAGTTGCTAGAAGTAATTCTGCCAAGTCCAGGCTCTAGTTTTTTCTCTACTGTTTGCTTGTTTTTTATTATTTGGGGGCTGAAATGGAGAATACTCTAGTAACTGACAAGAGTACTCCTTTGCCTTTTTTGGCACAGGCCTTCAGCTATTCCTGGACCAACACCTGATGAAATAGTAATTCCTGCATCGTCTTCTATTGGTCTGCCTCTTTTAACTTTGCTTTAATGCCATAATTTGCAAAAGGTTAAATGTGGCCATTGTAACTTTATCTTGTACGTTCTCTGTTGATCTTGATAGGTGTAAAACTGTTGCTCAAAATGGGATGGCGTCATGGTCACTCAATCAAGGATGCACATGCTGATTCTTTATATGGTACTGCTTATTTTGTGTTGGGGCCTTTTTCAGTTAATAGCTTCAGATGCTGCAACTAGTCCTAAATTTTGATATAGTATGTATCCCTGTTTGGATATGTAAGCTATTTTTTTAACATGAGTTCAGTTGTGGCAATCTCTTAATTAGTAGCAATTCCAGGTTTCCTGTCCTGATTGGTCTACCAGATGCACTTTTTTCTGAGAAGCTTGTTATGATAGCAATTTCAGGATTTCCTGATCTAATCAGTCTACCAGATGCATTTTCTTTCTCAGAAGCTTGTTATGATCCATGCATGGTATAAATCAGTTAGTAATGTAATAAGATTTCCTTTTTTTTGTGGAGGCTTAGTCATCCTCCTTTTAATCCAGCAATTTATATAATGAGATGTTGTATTTGGATGTGAAGTCTGGAGCATAATCATCCAGTTGTTTTCTAGGTTGTATTTTTTTCTCTTTCTGTTCTTCTCTGTAGAAGTTGGTCAATTCCTATAACTCAGATGATTAATTTATAAATTATAATTTTGTTAGGCAGCCTAGATAGAGGAGCAAAATTATTTGTCACGTCTTTGGACTTCACAAGTTTGAGTGCATTCTTTCTAAAATGTTATACTAGAAATTTTCTTCATCTTTTTGGGCTATACTGTTAGTAAAGCTGTGATATTCTTTGATGTTTGTTTTTTTGGCTTTCATGTTACTCCTAGAATCACGCAGAGAAGCTAGAAAAGCTTTCCTGGCTTTTTCTGGTAATGAGGGAGGCACAGAGCTATCTCAAAAAGGATCTCATGTTTCAGCTTCTGAAGAATATGATGACAGAGGGGTTGATGTCAACAATGCTTCTAAAAGCATGCCTGTAAGTGTCCAACAAAGAAATCATTTTGTACTTCATATTACTTCACTGAAATTAAGGGTGTTGCTTAAATAAATTTTATTGTTTGGGAGCGTAGGTTCAAGTTTCTGGAACTTTTCTATTTTGTGCTGGTTTTTCTTGTAACTATCATATGCACTTACTTCCATTAAATATGATATACCCCTTCTTCATAGCTGACCCTAAATCGTCGGTAGTTATTCTTGTGCTTCATGTACAATTGTAACAATTTAGATTGTCCTATATGTATATTTCATTTGCATTTCAATTATTATCTGGTTTACAGAGTTTTCCAGTGGCAAATAAGGTCAAAGGAAATTTTATGGTGTTTGGGATTATATCACAACTACCTTTCAGTCTGTGATTGCTGCTGGGTCAAGTACTTTTTTTGAACTGTTTGTAAAGATTATTATAATCAAGTGAATGTATTAAAATCATTTCATGTTTTTTTTGGAAATATTTTGCCTGTAGTAGTGATGCAAAAATGTTGGTGCTCAAGGATTTACCTTCTGGAATAGTTGGGACTCATTATTACCTCCTGTTACCATGAACTGTGATGCAAAACAAGTGTTTATTACAAGACTGAAATTCTGGATAGAGGATGCTCAAACTGCAACAGGATGAAATAGGAGGAGGTGATAGTGAGAAGAGAATACAGGGCGTAGAACAGGGAGGAAGAAAGAAAGATGCAAAGGAAGAATTGGGAATGAAAATAGGATTCCAAATTCCAATCAGAATTAAATAAATAAAAAAATTGTAGCATGATATGTCCTTATAGGCTCAAAGATATAAGTTTTATCCCAAATACAAAAGAAATAAAATAGAGCTTGTGGGGATCTTTTGTTAAATGATTAATTCTACCTCTACTATATTAAAGAAAAGTAGAAGGAAAAGGAAACTAAATCTTGGAGTATTACAACCATCAAGTAGACTTTTGGGTTTCTCTAACAAGAATGGAGCACTTACTTTTCTTTATGGTGTAATTAATGTGAAATGTACATATACTAGATGGAAGCGATGGTGTTTTATACTATATTGGATCCAATTGTTTTATTGGCATGGTTGCCATAGTCCATAGAAATTTCAAATTGTATTCTCAGCTTCGTTTTTTTTTTGCCAAAATCATTCTTTCTTATTGTTCAATCATAAAACATTCTTGTGTTAAAGATCTAATTTACAATTGGACGGCAACAGAAATGGTATGTAGCAGCATGTATATCATACATTGGAATCTTGGTTCGTATTTCGTTATGGAAATACAGAATGCACATTCTTAGCTCTCTCTTTCAGTGTTTTTTTCAGCTTGTGAATTTGTTTTTGATTTACATTTGTTGTACTACACTTGCATTTATTATAATCTTCTAGAGAGTGGGAATTTCTGTTCACTTTTGTACCTACCTTCCCTAGGAATATGTGGTGCAACCAAAGCAAGACCTGTATGGATTGGGTTATGATCCATATAAGACTGCTCCTGAATTTAGAGGTAACTAAAGCCACTGGTGATTAAATTGTCCATATGATCAGAATAATGTTTGATTTCAATTTGTGGTGCTTATTCAAAATTTTAAATTTATCAGATAATAAGAGATTGCGCGAGTCTAAAAGCAAAAATAGTGGTATTAAGGGTTCAACGAAGACAAGTCTTTTATCTTCTAACTGTAAGTGTTCACACTTCTAACTTGTGTATTTGATCTAAAATATTTAATTAACAGAACATGTGAATTCTAGTTATTTTATGTGATTTGATATTTTCATATTGTTTCTGAAAATTTGTTCAATTGATAATTTGTTACTCAATCATCAGCAGGAAAATATGCTCCAGGCTTTGGTATTGGAGCACTAGAGGAACTTGATATTGAAGATGAGGACATTTATGCTTCAGGTAAATTTCAGAGAATAACTTTCACTTGTTCTACTTCTGATGCTTAAGACTATGGCCTTTGATACTGAGGCATTTCAATCTAGTCACGACACTTGCATTATTAGACTCATGGTGTAGTAACTTTGGTTTTAAGTGATTCAGATATTCATAAATAAAAGCTAATGCTTGCATACATATCTGGAAAGACACTTTTACTTCAACTTCTATCAAGTTCTCTTTTATTGTGGTGTTGCATCATAATAAATGAAATAAATGTTTTGGAGTGATATAATTGATGAAGATATTTACATTTGGATTTGAGAAACTCTTTTCTTTTCCAGCTTCACAAGAGTGGATGGTCATTGTGAATCTCAATCTCGTGCTTCTTCTTAGGCATGCATGTGAACACAGTGTGTACATTGTTCACTTCCTGAATGTGTCTGTCTTGGTTCATTAATTACAGCAAAGTTGGGTGCTATATCATTCTGCCATTTCTCAAGTCTAAGATGAATAATCATAAAATTTTTAATATGGAAAGGCTATTTATCCTTTCTCATTTGTACTATGGATAACATTGTGCTGTCTGCTTGTATCTAAGACATTGTGTTTAGGTTTTGACTTTGAACAAACTGAAGTCGAAGAGGATGAGCCAGTGGGCGTGATCAGAGATACTAAATACAGACTCGAAGGCAGAAAATCAGGCAGCTTACCTGGTTTTAAAGTTGCATCAAGTTCTGACTATACAATTGAAAGGTAGTTGTGAAACTTCATCCTAGCTTTCTAAGGTTGTTTTGAGTAGCATCAAGTTCTAACTATACAATGAAAGATTGTTGCTAAACTTCATCGTAGCTTTCTAAGTTTGTTTTGATTTTCAAAATCTATGGAAATTGCAGTGATGTAAGTGTGATATCTTGTTTTTTCCCAACCTTTTACTTTCTTTTTAATTTTCATCATAGATGGTAGATAAATAATATATGCTTATGTACTCCCGTGAATAAAACTTTGTATAAGCATATGTATTTGTGGCTGACAAGTTTTCTCCCTTTCCACTCCAAACAGATTTCACCCTCCTGTTATCCCAGCCAATTTTGATTCACATCACAAGTTCTCTGTCCCTCTTGGGACTGCAGTTAAAGTTTCTGAATTACCTCCGCCTGAGGTCCCCCCTCCAGAGGACAGTAGTTTGAGATTGTTGATTGATGGCTTTGCAAGTTTGGTTACTCGCTGTGGAAAACTTTTTGAGGATCTTTCTAGGGAAAAAAATAGGTCAAATCCCATGTTTTCTTTTCTCACTGGAGGAGATGGTCATAATTACTATATAAGGAAGTTGTGGGAAGAGAAGCAAAAAAATATCAATCAGGTATACCTGGCGGAGGATTTAAAGTTGAAAGGATCTTTTGAAAGTATGACAGCAGAAAATCGTGGAAGAATTCTAGGTGAGAAGCAGTTAGAGAGAAGCTCCAAGGAACCCAGTACCTCAGCTGCTGCCAAAGAAATCCATTTTCAATCAAATCTATCTGATACATTCACCAAGCCATCATCCCTTGTAAGTTCTAATTTTGTCACTCTGCTGTAAGTTCATTTGGTTGGTGGTGCTATTTTAGAGAATGCCGAGTCTAGTTTTACAGGAATTTCTTATTTGATGACACCAAATTATCTATTTCCTCTAGGAATACCAAGTACTGACTTTCTGTATCACAGGTTGCAGTAATAGAAAATGCAAAAACTTTCAAAGATGATCCTGCCAAACAAGAGAGATTTGAGCAATTTCTCAAGGATAAGTACAAAGGAGGCTTGCGTTCTACACAACCTTCAGGCACCATGTCAGAGGATGATCGTGCTCGGGAGAGGTTGGACTTTGAAGCTGCAGCAGAAGCAATCCAAAAGGCTGCGCAAAATCCAGTAACAGCTTCTCAATCAATGGGGCAGTTAATGGATTTCTCAGGTTCCGTCGAGCAAAAGTTCATATCATCAACTGGGCCGACAGTTAGTCATTTTCTTTTGAAATTGTGAGATATCTCTTCTCTTTTAGCTTTTAAATATCTCTAATATATGTGATACTATGGAATTTTTTAGAAGACACAAGATCCTTCAGCTGAGAGTAAGATGACCAGCAAAGTTTATCCGAAGAGGGAGGAATTTCAGTGGAGGCCAATGCCTGTTCTCTGCAAACGGTTTGACATAATAGACCCTTTCATGGGGAAGGTATTTCAGTAAATCTCCATCATAACTACTGGAATTTAAGATGGTTTCCTTTGAGTTTATGTTTTCTTCTGAAACTACTCTCTGGGGGAACTATTTATATTTTTGCATATATACCTTAAAAACCCTGTTAATGGAGTTGTCCAAGAGTTCCCAGAAAATAATTATGGGCCATAAGTGAAAATTTTAATTTTATATGATAACTGCATACTGCATCCCGCATAATTACACTCCTAAACTGCATCAAATTGCCTAGCAGAAATATTGGACCGCTAGCTCATATATTGGCTGTCTAGACTGCATTACCTCATATTTGCACTGCCTGAAAGGTATATTAAAGGCAGTCCTTCACTTCATAATCACGTGATGATACACAACGCTTTTAAAATTCTGCTTGATCTTGGGTTAAATACATAAAAGTATACTCGGAAAATTGTTTTTGGACTATTCCCTAGGAATTCTCCTATAATTTTTTTAAAAAATTATTTTCCATATCCATCCTTGATATTTGGATATATAGTCCCAAGCTCTTTAATATTTACAAATAGGTCTCTGAATGACAGATACTTATAAATTAATGAGTGTCTGTGTGTTGTTGGCATGGGTTTTGCATAGTTTGTTATTTTCACCATTAGGATGTCATCTAAAGGATCCAAAATGGGCTCAACCTTGATAAATGCGTGTATAAAATTGCTTGTCATCTGTCAGCATATACTTCCTTTTTCTTTAATCTGCTCCCAAAATGTCTCTTTCTTTAATTTTTATTTTTATTATTGTTTTTTTTAAATAAGGAAAGGGAATAATGTTTGTCTCCAATAAAACATCCATGTGATAGAAATATAATGTTTACTAACCAATCATAATTTTTAAATAGCTTTTCTGGTAGCTGAGAATCACCCTGAAATTTTTTGGTGTGATTTGGTTATTCTGAATCAATTTATAAAATCTAGAATCTGTGAATCTAAGTAAAATATTCAGGGACCTGAGTTGAAATGTCAAATAATTATATTCATGTTAGGTTCACATTTCTTCTTTATTTGATAATGTTCTTTCTCTGATTCAGCTTTTTAGCTGCAAATTGATATTTGAAATAGTTTCTTTCTTTGTGCAGCCTCCCCCTTTGCCAAGACCTAAAAGCAAGATGGATACTCTCTTTTTTATGACAGAATCTATTAGGGAGATGAAACCTGACGAAACCATTTCTGCCAAAAAAGAATCTGTGCACTTACCGCAGTTTGAATCGAAAGAATCAGAGAAACAAATTGACACCAATAAGCCTGAAATTCAGCAAGATATAGCAACTTTACAGAAGCCTGTTGATCTATATAAGGTACTCATTTTATCTAGCACTGAGAATGAGATTATATATACCTACAAACTAATACATGGCTACAACTGTACGGACAATTGCATGATTCTAACGATGCAAAGGCCTGGTTGAGATAACTGTATTGGAATTTGTATCTAGTTACTACTTTACACTTCATGGAACTTATCTTTTTTTTTTTCATGGATCCAGGCAATTTTCTCTGATGATTCGGATGATGATGATGATGCAGATGCAGATGCTGGCACTTCTACCAAAGCTGCTGATCCCATGAAGAAGAGTGAAGGTGCCAACATGACACTAAACCGCTTGTTTGCAAGTGATTTTTTGGAATCTTTAGGTGCAGAGCTAGGCCTGGAGCTTCCACCTGATGTACCCAGCAAACTTCCCAAGGGTGACAGTTCATCTGTAGTTGGCGAAACAGCTAACACTGGAGAATTGAAAGTTGTTGGAAGAAATATGCAATCTCTTCAGACACCAGAAGCACACAAAGTACCTCAAAGTACTGAAGTTCTAGCTTCTGGGAAAAACGATTCTGGAAGTAACAAAAACTGCATTCCTGGAACACGATTCTCTTCCATTGCCGATTTTGACAATTATCGTGGCAAAGGGAATGTCAATAGATATGCAAGTGTTTCAGCAGGAGGTAGATTTTCTGATTTGCACGAGGAAAATTTTGATCAAGAAAAAACACATTTCCTAATTCCAAGTAGCAAAATTCATTCAAGATATGATGGGAATTCTCCTGATTCTTCTCGTGATCATCAGGAGCCTAAGAAAAAGGGAACTACTAGTAACTCCAGGAATCAGCAAGGTAGAAGCAGAAGTCCGGATTCTGTTTCTTCAGGTGGTAGATATCAAACAAAAAGAAATAAATCTCATTCAAGACGTCATAGAAGAAATAGGACTCCTGATAGTACTGATGAGTATCAATCAAAGAGAAAAAGATCTAATTCCAGGCATCGCCGCAGGAGCACAACTCCAGATAATAGTTCTTCTAGTGAATCCCGAGATGATTTTCAATCAAAATCGAGATCAAAGAGGAGTTATCATCATGATAGCAGTAAAAAGCATTCTGAACATTCAAAGAGGAAAAGGAAGCATTCTGTTCATTCAAGATCAGACCATCGCAAAAATTATGACTAGTTCTATGGATAAATGAAGGCACACCCCTACTGTAAGTTCTTATTGATCACACGTGTCCTATTTGGCTAAGGACACCGCGCTTGTCTTCTTTTATGTTGCTCATTTGACCTCTTCTTTTTTAGGTTGCTCATTTGACCATCTACTGTGTCTTTTTTTTTCCCCTTTGCCACTATCCTCTGGTCACTTTTCTTGACTGTTTTATTTCTCAATCAACACTTTTGGTGTTAGAAAACCTGCACAAGTCTTCATTTTATATTGCTCATCTGATCATCTATTTTGTCTTTTCTTTTTGTTGTTTCCCCTTTGCCATGGTCCTCTGGTCACTTTTCTTTTAACTGTTTCATTTCTTAAGCAGCATTTTTGCTTTATTTTCCTATATGTATATGGTGATAGTGCACGTAGGATGAAAAAAATCACGTTGATTTTGCTATATATCTTGCTTGGAACTTTTATAGATAGCTACTGTGTTACTTGAACTAGGGTACAAGTATCTAACAAATGGATGCAAGTGTCTGCTTCTAAAACTAATGCACTTTGATCCATAGGGATATTGAGTGTGTATTTGCCTCATCCTAAGATTCTCACACTCTTGTAACTTCTTTATGAAGTGGATTTCTTGTCACTTGTACTTAGGAAGCCTTTTGTTCATCATGATTCTTGTGATCAAATTTATGGTGTATTATGTTGCCTATTGGCAATCATTTGCTTTATTGCATACTTCTTTTATTACTTGAGAATCTTATCAAATTTCTTTCTAGTAGAAGTAAAAGACTGATGTCTAACCGATGGGAGATCTGAAACCTGATCCAGCTTTGATTTCCATAAAACAAAATTAGGACTGGAAAATGAAATTGTTGACGCAATTAAAATAGATTACCCTTCCTGTTCTGGTTCTGTATGATGTATTACCATACACGTAGATTTGTCTCATTGTATGGAGAAGCAAATAGATTAATTGCTTCAATTTGTTTCAATTTTACATTAAATTAATCGACATGATCATTTTTTCCTTCACTGGGAACATCATCATCATCATCATCATCTTTGTATAACTGGATCACATCAGGCGAAGCAAATGGAGTAATTGCTTCAAATTGTTTCTGTTTCAGATCAAATTAATTTACATGATCCCAATTTCCTCATCATAAAACATAAATCATAATCATAAAATTGGGTATTAGAAAGTACATATTTATTATCATCATAGAGTTACTATTGCGACTATTCATGCTTGTCTAAATAAATTTTATCTTCTACTATGCTCTATGCCAAGAATATATTGCAGTACTATTAAAAGTGCTAGAAAGACGTCTTTAAGGAATTTATTTTTGGCTGTGGCTTATGTTATTCTTACCACACTGTTCACTCTTGTTTTCGTTACAGATTTCACTACCAAGATGCTCCTTACTGGTCAGCAGCTCAAGCTTGAACGCCCACTCTATTTCAAATCTCTTTATCAAGTCAAATATTTATATGTAGATGTTGGCTTCATCTCAGTCTTCATTGCTGCTGATCGTCTCGTTCTCTATCTCCATCGTTCTCTACCGATGATGATTCAACCTTAGTGCACCACTGCATGTATACTATTCTTTGAATTTTGAAGGTGAGCAGTTTCTGTCATTGTATGTAAGAAACAAGCAACCTAGTTTCCACTAAAATTAAAAACGTAGGAATTGATTGGAATGGACAAGTCATGAAGTATAATTATTTAACTAGGCTATAGTAAATTTTTTTTTATCAGACAATTCAGTGGCGTTGGATACTTGTGTCGATTTAAATGAATCAAGCTACAAGCTGTTCTGTAGGACTTGTATTTTTAGTCCCGGCTTCTTTTTATTGGACTCAGAACATGATTCTACTAATTATAATAGGCTTACATATTTTTTTTTCCTTTCATATGACCATCAGCCAGTCATTTGTAGTTATATAGAGGTTTTTTTATTATTTGTTGATGTTCTCACAATCATTTTTAAGTCATTATTTTTTTAACACTCAGTTATATATTTTTACAAGTCCTCTTCGAACGAAATGTTCAAAGAGGCAAATGCCTGTTGAGCCCTTGGGAACGAAGAAGTCTATTTGGAGATATCTTAATACAATAATTTATCTTATTGTTAGAAGTATTTCTCCAAATAGTTTAATAAATGATATCTTATAGCATTAAAAGGAGGATAAATTAATAACGCTAATGACTAACTGGTAAAAGTCAGAGTCAATTGTAAGAATATTTTGATGAATATAAAACTGTTTTTTTTTTACAAAAAATGAAATATCATGTAGAGTCAAATGAAACTTCCCTAAATGAAAGTGTGGAAAGCAGGCACTTGTCAAACACTTCTCCGGCCCTACAAAAAATATTCATCTTAACAATTAATTATTCAATAAAAGTTTATAAATGATATTTTTTATAGTTAAATATTTAAACTTTTTATAATAAGCCTGTGATGTAATTAAGATTATATTATAATATTTTATCTGATATATTTTTAAAATTGTTATGTAATATAATCTATATTATTAAAGAAAATAAGTTTTTTTATTTAGATTAAAGAAAATATGTAATTTAATTACATTTTAAGTTTAATGTGTAATTAAAATTTAAATGTTAAATATATCTCTAGTTTATTTTTTGTAGTAACCGGTTGTCGATTATCATCAATAGAGGTTGTTAGATATTTTTATTACTTTATAATAATATGAAATGTTTGTTTTTTATCAGTGTTTTAATTTTTTATTGGGACATATTTGATGTTAAATTTAGTAAAAATTTTGAATAGGCCACTGTGAGCCAAAGTATTTATAAGTAAAAAAAGTTCACATATTGATTTGTGTGCGATCTTAGACCATATCCAATCCATATCTCAAAATATCATATTTAGTGTAAAAATAACAAAACCTCTCTAATCTGTACACTAAATTAACACACCAAATATAGTGTGGGAACAATACTATCACATTATCGTATTTGTTGTGGGAGATTATTTTTATTTTATTATATTATTATATAATTAATAAAATCAAATATAATTAATTTGTAATTATTATTTTCTTCATTTTTTACTTATAGGGATATTAATTATTTATTATAAATTTAAATTAAGTGCATTTAGTAGTATATTTTAGTTTAAATAAAAAATAGTAAAATATTATCCTAAATATGATTTTATAATATTTTAAAAATATA
>JBBPFQ010000002.1:702255-714725 GCA_037974815.1 Kaempferia elegans
AAAAAAAATCAAGAACCTTCTAATCATGACAGTTCGAGCAAGAAACTATAAACTCAGGCCTTTCACTACTAAAGTTTCTATTCATTTGCCCCAAGATCAATTAAAGCTTGGCAACACCATTCAAGTTTTTCTGATAATGCTATGGGTGAACATAATTTAGTTAAAATTGAAAAAAATTGATTGAATCCGAACCGATAGATTTTTTGGTTCAGTTTTTCGATCGATTTCAGTTTAATTTTTTTGAAAACTAATTATTCTGTTCGGTTTACGATTTTAGCTCTAAAAAAAATTGAACCGGCCGTATTGTAGGTAGTTTATGTACTATTTTTTATTTGTGGCTATTGGTTATCAACCATGTTGATAATCAATCGGATATAGTTTTCAATTCTCAGTGTGATGTAACATGGTAATAGAATAATTTCAATTGCCTAATTGTCTGGTTTTCTAAAAAAAATAATATAATAATACAATTAAATTATATATTTACTTGACTATTGTTACAAAATAATAAAATTTTAGTATTGCCCTTTTTATCTCTTATTTTTCACTTCAAATTGATACTTTTCTTATCTCTAAATTAATATTTTTAGTAGCATAAAATTAATTTAATTTATTATATAAATCATATATAATCGACCATATGAACGGAACTAAATTATAATAAAAATCAGACCGAACTATAACAAAATGATTTAATTTTAGATAGATTTTTAAAATTAAAACTAAAATAATTGAACCGTAATAAAGTAAAATCAGACTAAATCCATCTATGCCCACCCATACGGCCAATAAACGGTCCCCAATGAAATTTGAGGCACGTAACTATAGAAGAATTGTTTCCAGAAACCTTTACCGTTTGGAAGTTGGAGAAGTACTGTTCGTATTAACGGCCTTGTCTCGGAGGCATGGAAGGTAGATTTCTTGCACTACCATTGGGTAAGTACTACTTCCCACTCTAAAAGCAAGGAACAGTAATTTACTGAAATTCTTTTACTGTTAGTCAGTTTAGAGAGTGTTTATTGTAGCTGCTGCTCTCGTTACTGGTGGATTCATTATCGAATTAAAGGGGTTAGGTTAGGTCAGAAATAAGTGATATGGCACTGGCACCCACCCTACTGCTGAGGTACACTGCAGGGATAGGTATTGAGGGGCTAACCTGCCTGAAATCTGAATGGGTGGCCTATTAATTGTTTTCCCTTTTCTTTTCTTACTCTGCCCAATACAAACACATCCCTTGAATAATGGTATGTTTCTTGGATTCCCATGAATCTCTGTTTTTTGCTTTTATCTTTACTCCCAACTACTGCATTCATGCCAGTTTCTTGTATAAAAGTGACTCACAAAAAAAGAGACACACATTAGGTGTTAGGACCAATTGGATTGATGTTCTATCAGAAGTGTAATGTCCATCACAGCACCTTCTTATGATGTCCTTCAACAATGGAGAGAACCTTGGTTAGTTAGGTCAGTGAAAAAGATAATTCAGAAACTAACTCTTCAACTAACTCCTCCATCACCCCCCTTCCAATCTCCTTGCTCAGTTCACACACTTGCAGCCACCTTGTTTCATCTGATTGCCTTCCAGCCACCTCGTCCATAACTAACCTATCTGCTACAATGCCAATGTGGCCTGGCTCCTCGGGTACCCACTCATTACATACCAAACGTTTTCTGACAATCGACCAGACTTGCTCGGCCACCGTGGCATCACTATCTCCATCTTTCCAAGGCTTGTGGCATTGTCTTCGAGCCCATGGATATGTTGCGAACAATGTAGCCTCGCTGATGTCTATTAATGAAGCATTTATGGAATCAAACAGCAGCTTCTGGCTGGAGTGCTTCTCTTGGCATTTCTTCTCCTTGTCTTCCATGTGCTGGGATTCATACAGTAGAGATGGATTCAAAGGACTGTCGAAAGAATGCCACCCTTTGTAAACCATCCTCTTCTTGCTGTCTAGTCCGGAGGACAATAACAAGTTATGGAGAAAGACAAATTGCTCATGCTCTTCATCTGCCTTCATGAAATCCATAAAAGGATTCAACGAATTTGGTGATGCCAAGTCCAAACAGGAGGTGCAGCCCGATAATGAACGAGCGATGGATTCGATTCGTGGGGACCTAGAAACTGCTGCTTAATTAGATTGGCGTTATAAGCAAATTCTGATAGAGTATGTGCAAAACTAGAAGTAGAATTAGGTATATAGTACTTAAGTGCACATCTAACAGTAGTACCTCCCGGTGGTGCCAGAGACAAACCAATGTCGACATCAAATTGTAATGTTGCTTGAGAAACTGAACTGTTGTTAGACTTATCCTGTTGTTCTTCAAAGTTTCCAGATGTTTGAGATTTTTCAACAGGAGCCTGCAAATCATGTGCACCACAATTAAGGAATAAAAAATGATTTAGCAATCTATGATGAATTATAGATAAAACACAAGGGATTCTAATATAGCGTCAGACTACATAAAGGAAGAATAAATGAGGGGGAATTTACTACCTCAGGAAACATTAAGATTTCAGTTGATCTGCCATATGATTCATCAGAATCACCTAGGGTTTGTTGTTTGAAAGTAACATTCAAAGATGAAAAAACATCATCCATTGAGGGAACTATAGAATGTTTGTATCCTCTTGGCTTTTTGCTTCTAGATAAGAAAAAACTTGAGATCTTATCCTTCAAAGATGACCTGTTATTTGGCTTGTGAGCCACTCTTCGAACAGTGGCTTTGGAGATTGAGTAACTAGACATCCCAGCATTAAGTTCATCAACTCCATGAGTTGAAGAAATGGGGAGAGACTTTGATCTAGACTAGTTCTTCTGGGAATTTTCTTCAGTGTATTCATCCTTGGGACTAATTTTTGACAAAAGCACAGAGATTGCATTCAGGTCATATTCTGCATCAAAGTTTGAACGAATAAGTTCCTCATTGGTTCTTTCTTTCAACTCGGGAATGGCAAGCATCTCCCCTAATGTGCTTGTGGATCTCCTCGTGTATCTTGGCCCCTGAAAAATGCCATTTGATGCTACCAAAGCTAGCTGCTCTGAAAGCTTTTTCTTGGTTTCTATAATAACCAATTCAGGAGAATGCGATGATTGATCGAAGTACGAGGCTGATAGTGGACTGCCACTTCTATTGATGCCCCAAGAACACTCCGCAGCTGAAGTTACAATCTCAGAGTGGCTTGCACTTTCAACCTCATCTTCCAAGCTTTCATGGCCAGTGCATCCATTTGATAATACAGAGGACGACATGGCTTCATCTTCTATGTTTCTACCTAGGCTTTCTTGGTCCTGCTGTCTTAAACCCTCAATTGCTTCTCTTGATCTTACTGATTCATCGCATGCCAGACCTCCACTAGAGCTACAGAATGTTGGGAAGTTGTTGGCAGGTATAGTCGTTGTGTTGTAGGGTTTTCCAGGGCTAGGCTTCAGTATAAATATCCTTGTTGGCTGAGACAAAGCATCAAGTCCAGTCTCAGTGAAACTGGTGCTCCAGTGATGCTCATTTGGTTTTCCCACACTTTTGTCAGAATCTGATAGTCCCAGTCTTTCCAAGGATCTGTTAGCTTTCCTGTCCGTGGTATTGGAAGGTTTCAGCACAGTTATACGAGTTTTCTGGGAAGGTTGAGAAAGGCTCCATGGGTCTGTTAGCTTTCCTGACCTTGGCTCAAAGATACATTTTGTGAAGAGTGAGTTTGGTTCTTCCAGGACTTTAAGGAACAAATCTCTGTTTGAGTTCAGAACCTCAACTGCATATTGGAACTTTGAATCAAGAAACTCACCATCAGTGGCCAAGTTTTTTGCTTCTATGAACTTCTCCCGAACAAGGGTCATTCGTCTTTGATATGAATCCTCATCATATCTTAACTTCTGCGGGGACTGCTCTTTGAACCAAGTATCCATTGGTGGTTGATCTACTTCATATATATCTCTATACTCTTCTTCATGTGTCAAAGGTTGAATCTCACATGCCATTGGGTTCCCGAAGTAGTCACCCTCCTCCTGCCATTTGCACTGTTGATGCTCTCCCACCAAACCATTGCTTAAATTGTTATAGTTTTGAACTTTTGCCTTGCTTGTCACTAAATTCTGCTCGACAACACCAAGTGCAATCTTTCTAGATTCAGTATCTCCACGCATTTCCTGAAATATAAGGATATTAGTTGGTGTTCCATCCCAAATTTTATATGTACAAATTAGAATAAATATAATAGCAAAACAGGATATATAATAGCAAAACAAGATTGTATACTTGTTTTCCTTCTATATACTCCACAACAGGATATATCGAACTCATTTATCTTATTAGACCGTAATCTTTACCAGCTGCAAACAAATAATATATTGATAATAATAGTAGCTGAGTATGGAAATTACAGTTCATCCTGATCAGAAATTTCAATGTAGAAGATGAAAAATGGAAACTTTTACCACATAAATACATGTGTGAAAGAAAAAAAAAAAGATAGAACATTATCTAATGATGAAACATTGTGATAAGGATGGAAAAAAAAAAGCAGGCATTTAAAGCATTGAACAAGAAACAAGCAAAGGATTCCGCACCTACAACGACAACAACCAAAACTATTACCAAAGAAGAAATTGATGCCTTTTATGAAGGGAAAAATACTAGGAAATTATGGGGCGGGCATAGAGATCCCCCCTCCTACAGAAGTTATGGGATTTGTCTTTGATAGAAGAAATATCATTCACAAGGAAGAAGGATGATGCAAAATGAATAGAATGAGGGGAAAAAGAAGATACATTGACGATAAACAAAAAGAACCAACAAATCTGTGGGAGGCAATTTGAAAGCAAACAGAAAGAACAGGCAGGCAGAAGACTGTGCTGCAATTTCTCAGTAGAAAATTTGTTTTCTTCAGAAAAAATTCCAACCAGAAAAGTTAAAGAAAGATTCCGAGGAGAATCGCTACAAAAACACATCCAGTAAACTACCCAGAAACTAACCGAGCTCAAACATCATCCGAAATGTCGACAAATCAAGCGGAAAAACACGAAAAAGCTCGCCCCTTGTTCCACGGTCACCAAGAGAATCAGCAGTATGCACATCAATCAGTCAACGAATCGTTACAGAACAGTGGCAACCCCCCCCCAAAAAAAAAAAAGTAAGGATTCACGAAGTGCTCAAACTCGGAGCACAGGAAGCAAAATCCACCGCCGAAACACCCACGGGAATGCTGTGCCTGTACTCCGACTATCGAGATCTGAATCGAAGTCCAAAAGGGGTAAGGAAGAAAAAAAGAGAGGCAAGCATGGGTCAAGAACAAAAAGGGAGAGGAAACAGAGATCTATAACCGACCTCACTCCCTTCCGGCTATCGCCGCCTCTTAACCTCCAATACCACCGCTCTCTCCGCCGCCGGCCTCCGTCCGCCGTGCTCGCATGCTTTACTCTCTCAAGTCTCAATCGCTGCGGGCAGTTGGAGTGGGCAAGGGAGAGAGCGGAGATATGAAGGCAAACGAATTGGTTTTATTATGGAGATATTTTCACTTTGCCTCCAAATTATCAAAATTTTCAATTCACATCCTTATACTAAAAGGGATGATGCAATATATCATTTACAGTTTTTTACATTTAATAAAATAAAATATTCATCCTAACAAATTTTAAATCTAAATAATTTTTATATTAATAATTATTTATCTATCTACATTATTTTATTTACAAAAATCTAAAATTTACTTTCTAAAATGTATATTTTCCAGGTTAAAATTTACATTTACCAAAAAAAAAAAAACAGTGCAAATTGGTAGAGCTGGAGAAAGACGAAAGATAACCTTCGCTTCGCCTGGCGATTTCGTCGGCGATCTGCATTTCCTCCGCCGCCTTAATGCCTCCTCTGCGTCCTCCGACGTCGTTCTGATATGCCTCAACCTATCCTCTCCTCCTCGATGCCCCATATGGCCGGTCCCTCCTTCCTCGAAGTCGACCGATGTGGCTTCTTCCGCCTCCCACTCCCCCTCAGCCACAGATCCTTCCCCCTTCGCCGCCACTCACAGCCGAGCATCTGCTTTCTTCTTCCATCTCGCCGAATTCGCCTCATCCCCTCTAGCCGCCTCCGTCCTTATCGTTTTTCTGCTGCCTTCGTCCCCTCCAAGTCCGATTCTGAACACGATGATTCCGTTGAGGTACTCTTCCCTCGCTTTTCCACCATCGAAATTGTGTTTTTTATCCGTGTTAATTTTATAGACCTGTAATTAGCTTGGCTGTTTTCTGGGGAAGGGTGTGGAGGCAGCGGTCGTGAGCCCGAAAGGGAAGGATAGCAGCCAGATGACGAAGCGGATGACCTTTGGCCTTGGCATCGGACTGGGTGCTGGTGGAGTTGTGCTGGCTGGGGGATGGATGTTCACGGCAGGGGTGGCTGTTGCGGCGTTCCTTGGAGGTAGGGAGTACTTTGAGTTGGTGCGAAGTCGGGGGATTGCTGCTGGGATGACACCGCCACCAAGATATGTATCGAGGGTTTGCTCGGTTATTTATGCTCTCATGCCCGTTCTGACTCTGTAAGTTCTCTATCGCTAGATGTTCTTCAATTTTACATCTCAAATAGCACGATCATTCTATGATCTAGAGCTGTTTAGTGGATCAGAAGGGGTGGGGAAAGATACCTCATGTTAGAATTATGCCAAACGAAAGGGGGAAAAGAGGAAGAAGAAAGACAGCAATTCTTTTAGGTGAACTGCTATAGATTGAATGAATGTCTCAACCTAATAGTTCTGTTGACATCAATTTAAATGCTATGCCTTATACAAGGATTTTTTTTTATTATTATTTATTTCCAAGTCATCTTCTTGCTCTTCTATAGGATTCTGTGATTAATCGTTTTAGATTGTGATCATGTGCTCCTTAAAGTAAAAGGTTTAATGTTATTAGTGATATTTTATTGCATAGAGTTCAACAATGGATAACATTCATTTGGCTGTCCCTGATAGTTGGGAGTAACACGATGATTTTAATAAAACTTGTTACTCTTCTTGTCACACTGTTATTTTCAAATTTGCAACATAATGTGTAGAAGAAAGACTTATTACATTGAGATTTCCATACGCTGTTTTGCTGGAGTTGGCACTTTTCTACTTGCGTGGTATCTGATTTAGATTAAGAAAGCTTAGCGTGCACACCAAATTTTCGCAACTATTATTGCTTCTTGATTATTCAATTATTATGGACAGGTATTTTGGAAACATAGATGTGTCAGCAACATCATTTGCTTTTATTGTTGCGACTGCACTGGTGCTACAGAGAGGAAATCCCCGTTTTGCACAGTTAAGCAGTGCTGTTTTTGGGCTCTTTTACTGTGGTTATCTTCCTAGTTTTTGGGTTAAGCTCCGCTGTGGTCTCTCAGTTCCTGCATTAAATACTAGTATGTCAATGCCTTTTCTTCTTCCTCTTATTTCTTTATTCTTATTCATTACTTCACATAAGATCTATATTGTACCTTCTTCAATTTAGCAGCCTGAAGTACATTATGCATACTAGAGCAACTGATTTTATGCTTTCTAAATATGGAGGTGCAGCATCTATCACATAACAATGCCTAACTATGGAGCTTATAATTAGTCAAGTTCTTAGTTTTAAATATCATCATATTGAACTAATGCTTTAGCTTTTGGGCATACTGTAAAAATTAGCCAGACGTGTGGAACTCCATAAATGTTCCCTTTCTTCTAACTGGATACCTGTCCAAATTTGCTCTGAGCCATGCGAGGTGAAATACAGTCAATTAAACCTGATCCATCTGAATTTTTAGCCAAGTTATTGAATACCTCATTATATTCAACTTATTGAGTCATTAGCTTGGTGGACCACAGTTTATATTTTAAACAAGGGATGCTGTTCCATGGATCTCATATATTTCACACCTGTAATTGTCTTAAGTTCTTATTCTCTTGATACTTTTGGTATGCAGAAGTGGGACATGTATGGCCTGTTGTTCTTGGTGGGCAGGCTCATTGGACAGTTGGACTTGTTGCAACCTTGATATCTATTAGCAGCATAATTGCAGCAGATACCTTTGCATTTCTAGGCGGAAGGGTAAGTTTTTCTCTCATAGATATATGCAGGTTAAGAAACACATTTCTCCCAAAGTGGTTTTTGCATACTATTTTAGTCGAACTTCATAAAGTGTTGCTATATTTTAAAACATGTGTAGTATGAATATTATTTGTTGCATCAAGTAACTTATCTGGTGAGTATTTCTCACTGAATGTTGATGTCATACTAGTTACTACTATTCAATTGACCATTTGTCTAATTTCTTTTGCGTCTATGCTAGTTATATAGTTTCTCCTATCTGTTAGCATTGAAGATATATTAAATCTTACCTTTGATGAAATTAAAGCAATTAGAAGCCACGAATCAGTACTCTTATAATAGATTCCAAATCTGCATGCCTCCTGGCTTCCCCTGAGAATTCACTCTCTAGTCTCTGTAGTAGGCTATGCATGTTTATCAAGCTGTTTAGTCAACATTTACATAATGAAATACATCTGTATTTTTGTTATTGAAGTTCTATATTAATTATGAACTACAATTCAAAGGGTACATCATTTTCCTTTTGTAGTTGTTTCTATATACCAAAACATCCATGCTGAATTTCCATCCTTTCTTTTCCCTGTCATAAGATGCGAACGTCCTTTGACATTGACTAGAGTGTATCTTTTAGTATGATCATATGAAATGTGTTACTGCTATACATTTATGAGATAGTATATTGTTTTTCAACCAAAGCTCCATAACAATGTAATTTTATGTAATTCCTAGGCATTTGGCCGTACTCCACTTACTAGTATTAGTCCAAAGAAGACCTTAGAAGGGGCTCTTGCTGGTCTAATTGGCTGCACCATGACTGCTGTACTGATGTCACAGATTTTATGCTGGCCTACAACAATATTGAGGTACATAACTTATGTTGTGCGGTGACATACTAATGTTTTTATTGACCTACATTCTTATTTCGATATGAATGCCCCTCTGTACACACAGTCAACTTTTCCCCCTTTTCTTTTTATTTTTGTGAAATATCCTTATAGTTGACTGAAGGTGTTAATCGAAGTCACTGAAAGCATGTACTGATTAGGAGTCAATTTACTTTAAGAGAAGATCTTAAAAATTGTGCAGGACTTGCAGGATTTATGGTTAATGTTGATTTTTGATTATTCATATTAATTTGGATATTTTCTTGGTTTTTTAGTTTGTTTTCAATTTGATATTGAACTATTAATTAGTAAAATGGCCACCAGTTCCAACAACAAGCTGGTAGATAACAGCAATAAGTTAGGAGTCCCAACAACAAGAAGTAGTAGATGATACATTAGTTGGATTGGTGTCTGCTTCCTGTCTCCATCCTTTTTGGGAATATTCATGCTTGCAGTCCATATTTGTGCTCATTACGATCACAGGAGAAAATGGAAGTTTATGTTAAGATGTCTTCCTCAACAATGAATGAGGCATAACCATCTTCAAGCATTTTTGTAAATCCCTGCACCCTGGCACAACTCACCCTCCCATCCATCTTACCTCTCAGTCACTGGGATTTACCCCCTCGTGATGGTCTTGGGTGCTGACAACCGCCTTGTCCAATGTATGAATGTTTTTTATTTGTTAAGGTTCTCCTTGGTTATCACCTCATTCTTTACTGGTACTTGTATTGCATCTTTTCTTATTTAGAATCACTTTAAATTTTATTGTGGAAATATCTCATGGATGGTATATTTTGTTGATGTAAAATCTTGTGGTGTTAACATTTTATATTTTCAACAGTGCTGCATCTTTTGGAGTTCTAAACTTCGTTGGGTCTTTGTTTGGTGACCTTGTTGAGTCCATGATCAAACGCGATGCTGGCGTTAAAGATTCTGGATCACTCATACCTGGGCATGGTACATTTCTTTACTCAATTAACACATGCACGTGGTAACTGCTTTTTTTTTTATTAGTAACTGAGCATATAATACATGTTGATGGTGGAGAAAAGGAAAGCTTCCAGTATGTTATCTAGTTACTAAACAGCTCTCAAGCCCTTCTCTTAGATCATATAATAATTTTCTGGCATATCACGTAAACCAGTTAACATGATCTTGATTCTTCATCTATCCTCCTTGTACGTGTGTTAGATATATAATATTTCTATTGATCACAAGGAAATTTTTTTAAACTAGATGTGTCTGGAATTCAATTTTGCATGAATGTCGGATACTCATACAAGAGTCTGGTAACATAAGACATGATAAGAGCGACCTGATGTTGTCATTATAGAGTAAGAATTCATAGTCGGAAAGTACACTGTAGATTTTGATTGGATTTGAGACCATCAGACAAATTAATGTCAAACAGTCCTTAACGCTGAGGCCTCTATGAAGTCTTTAAACAATGAAATCAAGAATAGGTACATGCATCTTCAAATGCATGTCTATGCCTGCTCTCTCCATGCTAGTTTTAGATTGTTTCCTTGAACACTCTGATACGATACTGGGTTCCAGGCGAGTTTCTTCTCAGCCACAATTGTCTCTTGTAGTTCCTCCTGCAAGTGGAGGTGGGCGGGTCATTTTGCGAGCATAGTCGTTGATCGATTGTGACTAGTATAGGTGGTGGGTTGTCACTGCTGGGTCATCTGCTAGCTTAGACTGAGTACCTTACTGGAGAGATTCACCTTCATTTTTGTCATGCCATCGACCTACTCCATCTTTCCTACTAGTAATTTTTTGTCTTTCAAATCCCAAACACCAAAACTCGAAACTCTTATGCTTTAAACTGATGCATCTCAATTGACTATGAATCTGAAGCAACAATATATGAAACATAACTGCTATCTGCAACATTCTACATATATATCCGACGTAAAAAGTCTTACTATCTCATGCAGGAGGCATCCTTGATAGGCTGGACAGCTATGTGTTCACCGGCGCGCTCTGTTACTCTTTCGTCAAGATCGGACTTCCCCTTTTCGGAGTTTGATCAATCGTTCATTCACTAGATCATGTTTGAAGAAGGAAAAACACACACTGCAGAAGAAAGGCAAATCTATAGCATAGTTTATGTATTTTGTTTTTTTAGGCAAGAGGGCAAAAAGTTTGATCTCAGCAGGTGCATTCCTAATCCAAAATGTCATGATTTTATTTTATTTTATTTCTTTTTTTTCCATTTGTTTATACGTAGATATATAAAAGTGTAATGGCTAAAAAAATCCAAAAGAAAATCGTTTTCAACTACTCATTTATATTTTAATTACTATTATACATATTTATCTATTTGAAAGTAAATAGTTTTATTTATTGTTATTATTTTTAAGTAAAAAAATTACTTTAATTTATTTTATGATTTTGCCTTGTTAGTGAGAATATTAACACTTTACCACTTCAACTGAACGTATTAAAATTATACAAAAATATATAAACCCTTATCACCCACCACATACAAGAGAAATATCCCAATACGTGAAAGTGTAAAACAAGCATATATCTATGCTCACATGCTTGCTTAGGATACGATTTTCATTCCTAATTCTAAGTATCAAGGACATGCTTGCTTTTGATACGATTTTCATTCCTAATTCTAAGTATCAAGGGAAAATTTTAAGTAACCCTAACGAGGAGCTATATATTAGCTTTCAAAGTGGTCAATTTATTTTTTTTGAAAGGCCATTGTTATCCAGGTAGCTTAAAGGTAACATGATGATGAGGGCTAGGGTTTGGGGTGATCCCATTGCTGTCTGGAGGAGGTCGAGGGAGAGTGAACATCATTAATCAGTGGAGTCAGAAGCATTGTCCCCTCTACTACTGCCTTACACTTTTACTTCCATTAATTCCACCACTGCAAATTATCACTGATGCTCTTCCACCCCCATCATACATTTCCCTTCACAAGTAACATACATCATCATCATGCACCTTTATCTACACAATTATTGGCCTCTGCTTCTATCAATTCATTCCCCCCAACAAAATAATTACAACAAAAAAAACGACCTACTGAAAATAGTACTACACAAATACCATATATAAATTATATCCTCTAATTCATACCCTAGCTAATTCTCTTATTATAATATTATATGTAATAAATTAGTTTCAAAAACCCTAGCAACAAAATCGTAAACATGCATGTATCAATGAATTTGCACTCTAGGCGTGGAAGGAAATTAAGATGATAGCTAGGATGGGCATGATGAGCCTTCACATGAGGGCTTTCACGCACACATCATGTTATCTTCGTCTACAAACAAACACTTAACTTACCTCTTCCTCCTCCTTCTCAGCCCTTAATAATAACTAACTAATACACATCTTTGCATGCATTAATACTACCCCATGTCCACTTCCTCCCCAACAGCATGCCTTTTTTGACCTAAATGCACGGATCACCCTCCCTCTCTCTCTCTCTCAACGCCACCCTCGTATCCCCTCTGACCTCGTAACCTATATATATATATATATATATAGACACACATACAAA
>JBBPFQ010000002.1:716317-728151 GCA_037974815.1 Kaempferia elegans
GATTTAAAGGGAGATCACTTACCTTACTATCCAGTCGGCCGACGCGTCCAATCGGACTACACTTTGAGGCGGTCCGCTTACATCAACAACGATATGCCGGTCGGCGATATTCCTAGCCAAGACGTAACAGCCGATCGGCATGCACTCAAGTGTAATATCCGATCGACCCAAAAGACAAGAGTCCTCCTTGTCGTTTAATCCAACAAGATGTCAGAAAAATATTCCTTATAAGAAAAAACCATTTGTGATTCCTTGTACGAAAGAAGCTTCCAAAAAGGACGTGCAACTATCGCGCTCAATCAAGGGAGCCCAATTATGAAAAATCCGTTAAGGAAGGGAATCAATCACGATGGCATTTATGGCAAACCCTAAAACTACTCTAAGCCTCCATGTATAAATATAATTTTCCACAAGCATCATAGGTACGCAATATTTACATCTAGGCCAATTTTTTCTTCTTCAACAACTTTTTTTTTTTACATTAAAAACTAATTTGAGCGTCAGAGGACCAAACAAAGGAACGTCTCTCACTGTTTGGTCGCTAACCTTCTCTTCGAATTTTCTTTGGATATAGAGTAGTTCCTCACTTCACTAACGGTATTCGAATCCACATGTACGATAACCTTTTCAGTGTCCATCTTCCCACTCACAGTCAGTCTCAGATAGATTGTCCATTAGAAATATTTTCTAATTTATCACAATAGTTAGGAAGAAATTTTCATAGTATCTAACCAATCACATCAAAATTAGTCAGCTAAAATTAGCCGCCCGGTGCTAATGAAAAAAAACCAAAATTCTATTTGAGAATATTGATCACGTGGCTAATTCTTTCCGAGGTCAATAAATAGCATCCCCCCTCCCCCGTTCTGATATCAACTGCCACACACTCGGAAAATTGCCTTCCCCTCCCACAGCTCCTCCGAGCTTACAGCGGGTGGTGGGCGCGTGATACAGATCGCTCGCCGGCTGTGACGTCCATGGCTTCTACCACCGGTTTCAAAGTGCAGTACTCACCGACCAATTCAATTTCCAACTACAAACACCATCACCGACTAAACCGCACGGTGGAAATTCGATGCTCTTCCCCAGCAAATTCTCTCAGCTCTGACGCTGCCGTTTCCGTCGCCACTGTCACTCCGTCCTACCGTCGTCGGCTTTACAACAAAGATACTACCGGCGCCGGAGTTGTTGTCACAAAGCCCGCAAACCGGCCAAAGTGGAACTTGCTCCAGCGGCTGGCAGCGGCCGCTCTCGATGCCGTCGAGGACATGTTCATATCGGAGGTGCTAGAGCGGCCGCACCCTCTCCCGAGGACCGCAGATCCAGCCGTGCAAATTGCCGGCAACTTCGCACCAGTGGGCGAGAAGACGCCCTGCTACGACCTCCCTGTTCGCGGTCGCATCCCTCAGTTCATCGACGGCGTCTACGTCCGCAACGGCGCAAATCCCCGATTCGATCCCGTCGCCGGGCACCACTTCTTTGACGGCGACGGCATGCTGCACCTCGTCGCCCTCCTCAATGGTACAGCCGCTTCGTACGCCTGCCGCTACACTGAGACAGAGCGCCTCCGGCAGGAGCGGGCGCTAGGGAAGCCTGTGTTCCCCAAGGCGATCGGCGAGCTCCATGGCCACTCCGGCATCGCGCGCTTGTTACTCTTCTACGCGCGGAGTCTCTTCGGACTCGTCGACGGTAGTCGAGGGACGGGCGTGGCCAACGCCGGCCTCGTCTACTTCGCCGACCGCCTCCTTGCCATGTCATAGGATGACGTTCCTTACCATGTCCGCATCACCCCTTCCGGCGACCTCGAGACGGTGGGGCGCTACGACTTCGACGGCCAGCTGCGCTCCTCCATGATCGCGCATCCAAAGTTGGACCCTGTCTCGAGGGAACTCTTCTCGCTCAGCTATGACTTCATCTGCAAGCCTTACCTCAAATACTTCTACTTCACCCCCAACGGTGATAAATCCTCCGAGGTGGAGATCCCCCTCGACCAGCCAACCATGATTCATGACTTCGCTATCACAGAGAACTATGTCGTGGTGCCGGACCAGCAGGTGGTGTTCAAGCTGCCGGAGATGCTCCGCGGCGGCTCTCCGGTCATCTACGATGGAACGAAGGCGGCACGCTTCGGCATACTGCCCAAGTACGCTGCCAGCTCCGACGAGATGGTGTGGATCAACGTGCCCGATTGCTTCTGCTTCCACCTGTGGAACGCGTGGGAAGAACCGGTCACCGGCGAGGTGGTGGTGATAGGCTCATGCATGACACCTCCGGATTCCATCTTCAATGAGTCTGAGGAGAGTCTCACGAGCATCCTCTCGGAGATCCGACTCGACCTTCTGACCGGCAAGTCCACGCGCCGCCCAATTCTAGCTCAAGCGAATCAACTCAACCTGGAAGCCGGGATGGTGAACCGGAACAAACTGGGGAGGAAGACCCGCTACGCCTACCTCGCCATTGCAGAGCCATGGCCAAGAGTTTCCGGGTTCGCGAAGGTCGACCTCTCCACCGGAGAAGTGCGAAAGTTCATCTTCGGCGACGGCCGGTACGGCGGCGAACCCTGCTTCGTGGCGAGGGACTCGAGTTCCCAGGAAGACGACGGCTACGTGGTGACATTCATGCACGACGAGCGGACGTCCAAGTCGGAGCTGCTGGTGCTGAACGCTGCAAACATGCAGCTGGAGGCGGCAGTGGAGCTGCCGTCACGAGTGCCGTACGGCTTCCACGGCACCTTCATAAGCAAGAGGGAGCTGGAGTCGCAAGCTTAGAGATTAATTAGGGCACTAATTATAATGGGAATGATAGAGATTAACAGCAGAGTACTGCACCATCACCATGCAATGCAGAACACTGTTTAAATGGGTAGGTGTTCTGTTGGTGGTCGTCAACAAGTACACGAGGCAGAAAGAAGAGAAAGGTAGCTTACTATTGGGTTTGTAAGGTGGCTGAGCCTGGAGCTCAGCTGGTTTCTTTCGTTCTTGTTTACCTACACTGTTCATATTACAGATGTGTCAGCCACAATAAATTCTTGCACATCGATGCATGTCCTTGTTGCATCGATTGATAATAGTTCACCGTCATGGCTACACGCCCAATGATGGTAATGGAGCTCCGTATTTATAAAAATTTTTATTTTAATTGGGATTCATAATTAAGCGATATTGAATTTATGGATCACCTATCACTAGTACTTCCTAATTCAATGAAAAACTTCTGTAGACCAGATAGGGCACCTCAGACTCAACGATAACACCTGATTAATCATTTTTTTTTTAATGATGATAACGGAGAGCAGAGAAGATCACGACAAGATCCAAAAGCACAAAAATGCACAGCGAAGGCGTGAAGCTTATGAATTGCAGGGGAAGCCATTAAGGAGACGAATGCATGGGCAAATGCATTAAGTGAAGTTTCTAAAGATGTCCATTTTGAATGAAGCTTCTAAAGATGTACATTTTAAAACTCTTATCAATCATTAATGCTGCTTCATCATCAATGGGTAGCGATTTGATGAACAAAAGGGGTTCTCCGTAGAAAATGAATATGTAGCCTAAAATTTGAATCGAAAGGAATATAATTTTATAGCTCCCGCAATGGATTCATTTCATAAACAGGGCATTTTATTCCAACCTGAATTCGGAAATTATAGTCTTACAGTGACTACTAACACAATCAAAGCTGAACTGGCTCCAATAGGTTCAGTTCAAGTCTTCGTGTAGGATGTATGAAATATCAGCAATCGAACCAGATGAATCAAACTTGGAGTGAGAAGGGATAGTGTAACTGAGCCTAATTAATTTGACAACACAATCCAAGTCACATAGAAATGGAGAAATAATAAACGAAAAGGCAAAGGAAAAAAAAAGAACAAACAAACATAGCGTGTCGTGGTGGAAGATACTACGTTATACAGAGCATTGACCGTGCAAGTTGCTTGAGTCAAACATTAAACTAAGCCGCCATTCCATCTCCTGGCCAACCATGGATCACCCTCCAAGTTTAAAACTGCTACAAGTCAACGCACGAGCTTATCCCTTTTCTGCTTTGCATTCCCATAAACCTTGGCTGTCCTATAATACCGCGAGCATTTAAGCAACTATAACTGCTTTAATGACATCGTCAACAAGTGGCCACTCAAACCCTCCCCACTTCAACCATTGGCGAGGACATCCATGATTAATCTGTGCAAGGAAAAGCAATTATAGACTGAAAGCAATTGGATAACGCACCAATGGGAAATTGACTAGGAATAATTTAGTCAAATTATTGAACACTTTGGTCAGCCACTTCTCCAGCAATCTACCTAACGAGAACACATAAGACCAGCAATCCAAATGTAGACAACTTGGATGAGTCTGATTACAATAAATTGATTGGTGGGACAATGACAATGACAGCACGGAGACTGTGGATTGGAGACGTGATGACAGCAAACACTTGAGGTTGGTAGAACAGGGCACTGGGAGTCAATCACATCGTATCAAGCCACACCAGGGTTTGTCATGTCAACGCCGACACAGTATATTTTGGAAAAAAATAATAATGCTACCTTGGTGTATAAGAGTGAAGTTGACATTTGACAGTGAATAGAGTAGGTAAAATTGACTGAGAATGAAATAAAAATATAATTTCTTAATTTAGCTTATGAAATGAAAATGCAAATTATTTAATGTTACTTGTATAATTCATTAGACCCGCTTGACCCATCAAATCCTTATGAATCCAACGAAGCTCGACCCATCAAATCTTTATGACTCATGTTCACCTCACTTTATTCATTGAAGCAAGAGTTACTAAGGAGGTAGAGAATAAATTAAGCAAATGAGCACAGTTGTATTGGCAACCTCATTTTGAATTTTCTATTTGTCAACTAAACCGAAGGAGTCAAACAGATTGATACGAGAACATCAACCAGCTAAAGCACACGTGACTACACCATGGAAACCTTTAAAAGGATTAAATTAAGACCACCACCGTTCCTAGTTCTCTGATAAAACTCTCTTTTGGAACACCAATTTACTTAAATTTTCTTCTTTCTTGGAATTCCATTTCCCTCATGGGGATGAGCCTGGTTTTACCAATTAAGTGGCACCATGGTGGTTTTTAAAAGGATCAAACCGTTCCTAGTTATCTGATAAAACTAGATCTCTTTTGGAACATCAATTTATTTCCTTTTTCTTCTTCCTCCTCTCTTCTCCTCTCAATACCCCTTTTTTTTCATCGGGATGAGCCTCCTTTTACGAATAAAGTGGAGAGCTTTAACAAGTCAAACCCATCTTGGACCCCAACAGCAAGGCGTATGCCGTGACGAAATTCAGTTAGACATAGTGGCACACCCCAAGAGGAGCAAAAACGCATCATACTTTCCAATAAAGAAAGAAGTTAAAAAACAACCACTCGCCGTCATCGTGACTTGGCCGTTGACTATATATGTGTTTTCTACACTGTTTTAATGAAAAACCTCGTACAGAGATATTTTTGCAGTGAACCGTGCTGAACTGCTTATTTGTATGGCTCAAAAATCCAACAGCACCATATTATTAAAATCATTAAAGTGACGTTGCCCCATTAAAATCATTATAGTGGTATTATATGGTCAAAGCTTCCAAGTGAATCTAATAATTAATAGTTGGATTACATATATAATAAAGGTGGTGTTTTCCAACTATATCATAAATCTAGCTGGGATATGCAGTAGCTTTTTATGTCCGAACTCCTAATTGAAAATGGCTCTAGGGCAATACAATTATACTACATGTACCAAAAATCTATCTTTCCACAATCCGTAGACATATGGCTTTGTAAGCAAGTCTAGTCCCTGCAATTCAATATAATCGGACCTTTGGCTTATTTGTAATTGTATGAGCTTTAATTTTGTAGTTATCATCAAGTATATCAAATTTTTAAGCCTTCTCAAACCTCAGAATTCAACACATTCTGTATGCCAATCCATGATACACATTCTATCTATGCTGAGATGGAAACATGCAAGTTTCAATTTTCATATACAAAAATATGAACTTTGAGATTTGTTGTGTGTGTGTGTGCGCGCGCGCGTGTCACCCCTCCTACAAACTCTAAACTTTATGTTAGCGTTTACTTTGTGGTTTTAATCTCTTGTTTGATTTGCATGCATATTCGTTCTAGAAATTGTATCCGTCAGAAAATAGCAATTCAGAGAACACCAAAAAAGATGGACTTCTTGTTGATCTTAAATTACCTGTCAAGCATGTATTGTCTAGGGAACTACAAGTTTTTTTCCCAACTATCTTTTTATGAACTTTCTAAGTTTCGTTGCTGAAGAACTTTAGCTTCTATGAAATGGTTTCTTTTCTTTTTCTCATTGCAACTCTACTTCGATAAAATTACTGAGTTACCACCTCAACATCTTATCATTGGCTCAATTCTACTGTCGCTGAAATAGGTGATTCAATTATTTTTAAGTGACGAACCTCAACAAATGTAAGCACCATGACACAGTGGATCTTGAAATTCAACAATGTCTACTACTTTGACAACAAACTATTACACGATAACAATCCACACAAATCAATATCCAAATCGACCATCAATACTAGTATACAGTGTATGTTGAAGATCAATACCAACAAATCATTTGCATTAAAAACAACATTTGAGGCACTAATACAAGAAGTCTCCACAAATCTATGGCACCCGATTTTAATAATTCACCTTGATCAACACATTGTTTGGCTTTTTCCAATTGATAATATATAATCATCACTATCAAAGTCATTGACTAGATAATTATTTCCCGTTAGAGCAGCCTAAATCATCACTAGATCATTTCATCAACGATGCCAATTATCTATTAAAAACTATCATAGCACCATAGTCCATATAGATCATTATAATCACCATCATCACCGCTACAATCAATATCATTACAGATTCCATTTTGAATATCAATACCAACACATGATCCATACCAAAGAACAATTTTAGCACACTAATATAATCGAGCATTTCGAAAGCATATTGTACGCAATGTTGATTATTCACCTTAATCAACACTTCACAGCAAATATCTCTTCACTATAATTGATATCCACCATAAAACTTTGATCACAACAGGACAGTGTATCCAATATCAACACCACCCACACAGTTCGTAATTAGAATAGGACAATGCATCCAATATCAAAATCATCCCTGTAGTTCCTAATTGGAATGTTATTCAATTTAGTAGCCCACACACAAATATCTACTGCAACCTCAAGGTATCATTATCTGACATGCATCTGATTCCCAACCTCAATATTCTTCCAAACAACATATCACTTAAAATTAAAACTCAATTAAGATAACTCACAGCTAGCACCTATCTAATAATAGCTTCTATCATTCAAATCAGTTACTTGACATAACCACTTAAGGTTCACTTTCTTTACAAGTGTAAGACTTTCTGAGATTACCTTTTAAAATGAAGAGGTCCAGATCCTTTCAGGATTTGTTAGCTCGTTTTATGTAAAGTTTGACGGTTTTACAGAGAGAAGAGTAAAACGTAGAGGAAGAAGCTTTGAGGGAAGAACTTGTTTCTTTAACATCATCAAAATATATGCATATATTAGATTATAATGAAGAATGGTATGAAATGAAATCTCTAATTTTCACCTATAGCTGGCTACTTGTCACTTAAGGTGTCTAATAATTCTTCTTGAATTTATGTGTGAAGAAAAAAAATCACTAATTGTCTATATAGGTGGCTAAAAGTGGGTTAGTTATCTAATGCTTGCTTAACACTGACCCTCTAAGTTGAAGCATACACATTGACATTGGTGATGGCCAACTTATCTACAGAAAGGAAAAACAATCTCCTCTGAGTGCCTTGGTTAAGATGTCAACCAATTGGTAATTGGTTAAGAAACAACTTGTTGAAATTACTCTGACTTAAACATGACTTTGGACAATATGTTTGGCCCTTTCGTGAAACATGAGATTGACCTTGATGTGGAGAGTGGCTTAATTATCACCATAAAGATGTTGGTCACGACTGGTCAATGTCACTGAAGCCCGTTATCCATAACAACTTGTTTGTCGCTATTGCAATTGACATGCACTCTACTTCTGCCGAGGATCTTAAGATAATCATTTGTTTTTTTGATCTACTAGGAGATAGGACATCCCTATAGCATCGTAAAGAAGCATGCCAAGGAATGCTAAAACTTTCCTTTATCCAATATAACTTAAAGTGGTGGTTTATGCCACCACTTTAAGTTAGAAATAAAAGTTAGACTATTTCCTTCAAGAATGAGGTCATCAACATAAATTAAAACGACTAATTTATTTAACATTCCAAGTAAGAGCCTGTTTGAAGTTATATTCCTTTGTTGCAAAAGTGAACTTCTCGAACAAATTATCAAAAGTCTATTTCAACCCATACAAGGACTTATTGTAAGGAGAAAAATAAACAAAGGTTTTGAGTGGTTAAGATACAGCAAAATGACATCAAAAAGGTTCCATCAATGGGCGAGGGGAAGAAAATTAAGATGCTGAAAATGAAGATCTGCAATGGAATAAGCAAATATGAGGTGATCAAACAGAAAGAAAAAGGGAAACGGGCAAGTGAAAAAAGAATACAGAGGATTGCAATCAGCTCATAGCAGTCCTTTTATCAATAATTGTGGTATTCATAGACCAAGCACAATGGCATGACTAGACTAAACATATGGCAGTATCTCGCACATGAACCAAACTTTAAGGTTTTATAAATGGAAACAAGTAATACTGGGGGCATGAACTGGAGGACCGAGAAGCACATGTTGATCTTGGTTGCTTTGTTAAGAATCTAAAGAGGCTAATAGAAAAAGATGTTGCAAAGAGTTTACTCTGGCACTGACAAAGTATAGACTCCAATTTAGTCTTGCAAACAATTTCACTTAATTAGAGTGAAGTCCAAAAAATATATACAACAATTTGAGGCCATAGTATTATCAAGTTAGGTAGTCACAGACAGTAATTTTTGGTTATATGCAGCCAGAATTTAAGCTATATGCATCAGCCAATGCATAAGCAACAACATTCAGTCAATTTTTTGAACTAATGTAATATTTAAATATTTGAAGCTTTACCACACTTATGATAATACATCCCCATGCATAGCACTTGCATTTTGCTCTGACTATACTATAGCTTCAAACATTCAGAGTTTGATTGGCTCTTCATTTCTCTATTTTCTTTTTTTATTATTTTCGTACAACTATGATGACGAGGAAAAAGATTTGGTGATTGGCAGCACAAATTCAAGCAGAAGTGACAGTGCTACTAATGAACTAAGCACTCAACTAGTCAGATCAGGAGGATTGCAAAAGATCAGCCTCTCATAGGAAGGGTGGCTGAACTATTCTCAAGGGTAAAGCCAAGAGCTCCTCAAACCCAAGTGCTGCCCTCTGCTGCATTGCTCTAACAATCAAAGATAATGCCGAAGTGTGTATATAACTTTAATTGCATTGCATGAGCAGTATATAGATACCAAACGTTCTCCAGGATGTAATTGTACGCTAGTACTAATTAACTCTTTGTCTTCTCTTATGCTTGTACCATGGAGGAAGAATTGTTGATGGACTTTGGAAAAACATCCTAAATACTTTCAACTGAAAATACATACCAAATCAATGCACTACGATCGATTCAATGCAAGCATTCACCACCCAATTTTGTTTCGACTTTAGAAACGGTTGTTTGGAGATTCTTAGTACGATTTAGTTTCAATACTCGATACAAAAACTAAGGGATAGCGCACGAGGCTTCTGATAATACCAGATCTAATTAGTTCCTCCGCAATCAGTATACCTAAACGTGGGTTCTGGATCACATTACAAGTACATAGAAGTACCTCTTAAGCACACATCAATTGCAGATTAGATCCACCGACTTCTAAGACAGCCAGTATACAGGATCGCCATCATAAAGAACGATCTAGAATTATCTTGTAAGAACAATTCATATTCCATAAAAACAAAAAAAAAAATCCATTATTAAATACGAAAGCATACTTCGACGATGAACGAGCACAAAGATCGCAAAGCCATTACCAAAATAAAATAAGAAGAACCCTAACCTCGAACACGAGCGACCATGATCCATCGGAGAGAGAACTAAGAAGAGAGGTTAGAGGAACGGATCGGCGGCTGCTCAAAAAAGAAGAGACTAGAAGAATGATCAGTGGAGCTGCTCGGCCTTTATTATATATAGACGTTCCTGTCCGTTTCATTTAAGTTCCTGTCCAAGACATTAAGAATTACTCTTGTCGCAATGAAATCGTCTCGCCCACTCATTCATCCATCGACGATTTTTGAGGTATCTTTGGTGTCGAACATATGGACGGCAGATATTTCGAACTGAATAAATGAAGGGTCGTGATGCCCAAGGGACAATGTCGAGAGAGGGGTGAACCTTGTAGAGGATCCTCCTGCTAAAGTTTTACCAGGATGGCCGCAGATAATGAAAATGGCGCCAAAACATCTGTTGTGCGATGAGTGATTTTTTTAGTATGGTATTTAATTTAATTAATTCTACGTATAAATCAAACTGTGGATGCGAGGAAATGAAAGAGATAAATAGTTACTTCTAACGCCTCCGCAAACACGAAAATAGTAAATTGTTATTATTAGTCATTAGTATATATTGTTAAGATATGGAGGAGGTATATGCTCATACGCATCGAATTTTGACCTCTAAACCTCATATGGTAACCTCTCATGTCTTAATCATCGCACCGCCCCGATATAACTATTATTGTTGTAACAATATAGAAACATGAAATAATTGTCTCTAATAAATTTTAACTTCAAAGCAGAATATCTAGTTAACAGAGAGCTCCCTTTGTGTACCATAGCTGACAGTAATAATGGCCAAAAAAACTCGTCTTTGCTGAATTTCGTTCCAATAGATTTGGGATATTAGGCCACTTGAAGTAAACTGTATCACTTTTTTTTCTTATAACAAGAAAAAAATCCACATAAAAAGGGCAAAAAGTGAAAATAAAAAATCAATCAAATGCATATTCTTGCAAACCACCACGTCCTTGTCAATTACACGTTACGCTCAAAACTTATCTTGTAGACAAAATCACCAAAGAAATTACAGCGACGGAAGTGCTATAAGGGGAAAGACTGTTATTATTATACATGGCTCATAGTAATTGTTAACCTCGGTTTGTCTCGACAAGGAAAGAATAACTACCACAAAAACACTATTGGCGATTTAAAACTGGCGACACAATACATATAGTCACCTATCCAGCAGCAGAATATACAGTAGCGAAGCTTGTGTCAACTGGGGCAACCTCCGATCACTTTCCTGGTGCAGTAAACTGACCAATTCACATGTTAAGTTACATGGTGATAACTCCAAACACGTCGGTGAGCAACTTTCAATCAACTTTACATGTTGAAATATCTAAGAGCTTTACAAATTTTGATGGCCAGTTTATAAACCCAGCTTCTTTTCGAAAGAGTAGGCCCAACAGCTGAATCACCAGGAACTTCAGTTCACGAGAGGGGAATTAGAATACCATATTTGGGATGATTACTATATCCAGGCTACAGAACCTCGATCATTTGCCACTTGAGGTCGGCCTCGGGTAGGAGTGGCTGGTCTGTTGGCATTAATTTCCTGAGATAAACAATTTTGTTTCCGAGTACATAAAGAATGCAGATAGATGCAACAATAAAGGGCAAACATCAAAAGAGTTAACGCAGCAATACTTGCATCCATGTATCCTCAATATGACGCTCCGGTGATGTTTCAGGTAAATTGAAGGCAGGAGGTAAGGGGTGAATTAGCTTTGGGACAACCACAAGATCTCGTCC
>JBBPFQ010000002.1:742136-756227 GCA_037974815.1 Kaempferia elegans
AAGGTTCTTGTACCTACAAAAATAGAGATCAAGGAATGCATATAGTAAAGCCAAATGGCTTAGTAGGTAATCTAGAAGGATGTGCATGAATTCAATCTTATTTTATGAGGTTAAATAAGTAGAGTAAATCACAATCTCTTATTACAACTTTAAGTTCTCAAATAATATATATAATTGTATATTTATAATCATCTAACATTTATTTGTTGGAATTATAATTTATCTTCGTATGTTATCATCAATTAAGATAAATTATCAAGTTTTATTTTTTAATCAACATGTATATAGTTCATGTTATGACGGAAAAAAAATTAGATATCTCCATAATAGTATGATATTGTCTATTGAGGTTGCAAGGTTGTAAACATAGTTCTACATTGAAAACACCTAGGAAAAATCATGGGTTTATAAGAGAAAGATATCTCCATTAGTATAGGCCTTTTGGGTAGACCTCAAGAGCAAAACCAAGAGGGGTTAGACCTAAAGTGGACAATATCATGTCATTGTGAATATTTCTAAATTTCTTTTGGATCCAACAATTAGTATTGGAGCCCAGACTACCAGAAGGACCAACCTCCAATTGTGCATAATAGTCATGATCCAATTGAGTCATGTGAGTAGAATATTTATCTCGAACAAAGGAAGTGAGGGCTCCCATGTCCGAATCAAGATGACAAGACACCATGCAGGAAGTCCTAGTTGTGGCTAGAAAAAGAAGTCCTAGTAGGTCGGTTGGACCGAGGGGCAAGAAGTCCTAGTTGTGGCTAGGCAAGGAAGTCCTAGTAGGTTAGTTTGACTGAGGGCAGGAAATCCTAGTGGGTCAAGAATCGGACGTCAAACTAATAAACATAACTCCACATTGAAAACACATAGGAAAGATCATGAGTTTATAAGAGAAAATACCTCCATTAGTATGAGGTTTTTTGGGTGAGCAAAACCACGAAGACTTAGACCCAAAATGGACAATATCATGTCAATGTGAAGATATTTAAATTCTTTTGAGCCCTTCAGAAAAGAGTATGAATAGCCGTCCTTGGCATGGTGTACAAATTGGCTAAGAGGATAATTAGGGAATAACAAATCCATGAGAACCGTACTCCGTGTTCACTTTTGTAAGTAAACATAGAAATAACTATTCCGCGGGAATTTAATAGGGAATAGAATATCCCTTCATATCAACCAAACTCCACAATTACTGAAATTCATAAAAATAAAAGCAGAAGTTTTACAAAACCAGTGATAGGAAATAGTAGGGACCAAACAGAATGTGAATGGCCATGAGTGGAAAGATGAAAAAGAATACAGAGAGTAATGATAGAACATACTCATACAGAACATAAAGAGCAAAAAATAAAATTACCAGGCATCATTCAGTAAAGTATTAATATGTTAGTTATTCATAGTTATCTAACTAACCTGCTGTGCAACAAAAATATTTAAACCATGGACTGATATATGGAAGTTACCAGCAACTCTCTGCACATCCAAAACTCCATATACCTGCAGAAATTGATACAGCATAATATTGATAATGGAAGAATTTCAAACTGGAAAAAAAAGGAGATAAAACCAACAAATTGAATATGTCATACTCTACATCCTTCACCATTTGAAATAGCCTGCTTGACTTTCTCAATCATTTTTTCCGCATCAGAGCCCAATGTATGTTCATGCTTGTGTTGAGAGGATTCATCATGATGATCACTTTCATCTGTTGACAGTTTCCTGACAAATTAATTTTCTTCAACTATTTTCTTACATGCAAGAACCAATTAAAATGTTAGTTCTAATCTGAAATGATAGATTACATTAAAAACACTATAAATTAGACATATGGGCTATAAAAGGAAAAGGAAGGAGAGTGAAGGAAATGATGAGGGAGGTGAGAATAAGGGAAAAGGAAGGAAACCATGAGGGAGGGGAGAGCAAGGGAAAGGAAGGAAAGCATATGCACATGTTTGGATGCTAATTAGCAAGGCAAAAAGAGAGGAAATGAAAGGAGAGGACAAGGAAAGAGGAGAAAGGAGAAGAAACATCTTTCCTCAGCATACTAAGGGAAATGAAGTGAAGCAAATTAATTCTTTCCATCTTATATTTTTAATATTTGAAAATTTTGACACTAAGTATACCGGAAGGAAAAGGAGAATAATCCATTGCTTCCATCTTACTCCACCTCATCCAAATATTTTTTCCCCTAAACAGAGGACTAGTCTCTCCCTCCCATTTGCCTCCTCTTCCTTTCATTCCCTTCAATCCAATACAGCCTCTAAGGTCAATCTCTGAAGATTATAATATTTGAAAGAAAGTATGAACACATACTGAATGAACGAGCAATCTGTTCCAACAAATTAGAATCGACAACATAGATGCCATATGATCATTGAGCTTATGACATGTTTAGTAATCCACAGGACATTGCAATCTTATAATTTTGTGAAATTAATCGTTAACTTGCATCTTCCAGCCACCGCACCCACTTAACTAATCTAAATAGTCTAACTACAAAATCTATTGCCTATGAATGTCACCTTCTTGATATATTTTTCTAGGCTTCAACTAATTGACCACAAACAATAACATTATCAGGACTATTTTTAGTAAGACTACAGATTCATGTCATCATTCCTATCTCATCTATATTATGGCTAATTGTGATACTATCTTAATGAAATTTCCTCTTTGACCTAGGGGCCAGCAGTGATCACATATAAAATCCACAAATTCTCTCCAGTTGAGCCACCTAATTTTTACCCTAAGAACAGTTTCTACATCAATCTCACTATAATTGTATAATATAGATCAAGATGCACTAATACATATCCATCCAACTTAAGCACGTGAGTGTCCCTCTACGTGATCATGCCTTCTAAAAGTGTATAATCAGGGACTCGGGATGGTTTTCCCAAAATCCTCAAGACCTGAATCAAAACCTTGAGAAGAGATGAACTCTACCAGCCCATCAATTTAACTCAGAAATAAGAATAGCTAGATAAATTCAACCTGTTCTATTTATGATAATCTCAACATGCCACAAAAATGTGTTCACTGAGACTGTTTGTACCTATAGACAAGGTGCTCATGGAGGTAGGGGTCTCTAAGAAGTCTGAAAATATTCAGTTTGGCAACTGATTCAAACAATTTAAAAGGCATTCACCGATATGGCAAGGAAACAAAACATTCACATACAAAAATACTAAAAAACATAACTTTTATTGTTTCTTTCCAGCCTTTTTCCTTTTTTTGGACAATAACTACTGAATCTGCCCACATCCCATAGTTCCGCAGACAGAACTTCCAAACTACAATATATGAAGCTAAATAAAACAACAAAATAGTAAAAAGAAAACCCTGCCCCCTTCCCTGGTTAATTTGTTGATCAGAGAAAGAGAATCAATATAGATGAAATTATTTAATGATGAAACCATCTTTAACCATGAAGATAATAATAACATTCAGATATCAACTCCTTCATTAAACCAGTTCAAATAACAAAAATAGCAAGGACTACAAATTTTACCATGTTTGTGACCTGAGTGCTCTTTTTCAACAAGATCTGATAAGTATTCCGCACCCATAATTTGTCCCTCTCTAGTCAAACGAAGCTATAGTATTCAGAAAGGAAAGAAATCAGATAACAAATTAATAACTGTACTAACTTCAAGTATAAATGGCACACTCTAATTTGCAATTTTCTGATTTCTTGTTTTGAGAATGGGAAATTATTTAGACCAAAGGAAGGCAAAATCACTTTCATTAATTTTCAGTTACATGTAGGCTTCCTGGACAGAACTTCAAAACAAGTTTAAATTGAATATGTGGTTTGACTTTGAACAAGAAATCTCAAGAAACATGAAGAAATACATAATTCTTAACTTTGAGTCTTATTTCAAAGAACAAAACAAAATTATGTATTCTGGTTTATGCAAGAACAAGACTGCATACATGTATCCTCTATAAGAATAATCATAGTTGTTGATAAAAAGATTAATTTTGTGCACAAATAGATCCCAAGGCCAAAAGATACGGTCATTACTTTCCAAATATTTGTGTCCAGATCCACCTCATGTTTTCCAGACATGTCAATGGCATCCACACTTAGAACTGGAAACAGAAGAAAGTTTAGTCTTAGTGATCATGTAGAAAGGCTGGGCGCAAAATCCAAAGAACAAAAATATTTTGAACCACAGAAACCTCTTAAAAAAATACAAATGAAGCAAAGGCATAAAACTAACCTTCACAAGGTAATGATGGGAATGTAATATTTATGTGAATAGGAAGATTTTCTCCTCGCTTTACATCCACAGACATCTACAGAAAGAGTAAATATAAGTCTATAATGAATAAGTCCACAAGATTCAATAGCTGAGAGCTAACAATTAACTTAGATACAGCAAAGAGAAAAACCCATCCCACAGACATCATTGAGCATTTATATAATAGGACACACTAACTAGTTCAGCTAATAGCTTAAAAAACCTAAGATTTACAAATTAGTAGTGCTCGCAAGATTTTGAGAACAATCAGTTCAGTATATGCTCAATATTCTAACCCATTTGGCATGTGATGGTCTGTCATATGAGAAGTGGTTTGATTAATCATTCTATTAGCTTGATAACCTACACCCCTTGCTACAAAAGTAGCCAATAAGAATAATGTTTCCACTTTATAAAAGTAAAGTTTTTAGAGAAGTAAATTTCATCCATAAATATTTCAACTAAATTATGAAAGAAATAATATCTCAGATTATGAGAATTGAGTGCGGGTAGACTTTAGCAGATGTTTCATCAAAAACCATTCAATTTAATATTAGTGATGATATAGCTTTTCATAGTTTAGAGCAGCAATTAGATCCAAATGGCCAACCACAAATGATGGTTTCATCACATCCATGACTCCAGTAATCCAAATGTTCTATCTTCATTAAGTAGAAAAATGGAAGAGAAAAGATTAATACAAGTATACAAGATAGCTAAAACAGACATCTCAATTGCAACCAACATGTGAACTTGAAAGAAAATAAGCAACCAGAAATGCAAATCCAAGCAATGATCATGTACATGCCAACTATTTCAGAGCAATCAAATAGAAATTAATACTTAACCTGGCTAATTCAAGATAGCATATCTCTTCATGATGAACTTCACCGAACAGAGAATTTTATTGACTAAAAAAGATCAATTACAAAAGGGTAACTTGGGGTCTGTAAAAGGTTCCAACCCAATCAAATTTGGGAGATAAAATAAATCAAATGGGATAACAAATATCCACTTGCCTAATGTGATATGACAACTTAAAAAATAAATTTTGTCCACAAATTGGACAAATAAAATGCTACCAAAAAAATTGAACACCAAAATTCCATCCTAAATTGAAGGACTAGCAAATTAGAAATTATAAACCAAATAAATTCCAAATTTTTGCATCAATCTGGTTTTACATGCTTTTTAATATTCGAACCACATGAATCACATATTAACTCACAAAAGATTTTAAGTAATATATTGCCAAGTAAAATGAAAATGCTTATCATATAGAAGCGTAACTGGTATTTGTATGAAGCAATGGAAAATGGAAGGAATGTTATTATTAATGAAACAAACATGTATAGAAAAAGAATGCCAGATAAAAACTACCAGATGATTCTTACTCAAACTATTCAAAAGAGTAAAGAACCGTCAACAAACCTGATGAACGGTATAGGTAGTGAGGAAATACTGCAGCTCGTGTACAAATAAAGTGACCATTACAGCAATACCAATGATGGAAACTGCAAAGTAAATAAATCAAGGACTGCAATTTGAAACACATGACAGAATGTTTACTCAAATGGAGAAGCAGGTCATTGAAACACCATAAGAGTACAACAATAACGACGACTTAAGAGTTAAGTGAGCCTGATGCTATCGTCTGGCATAAATGTTAAAGACACATGAAACAAAAAATGAGGTTTGGTATCTACATACCAATAGCCCCTGAATGAGTCTTCTGCAATAGGTGCTCCTCTGCGCGAGGAAATGCATCAAAATTTCTCAAACTTTGGAATCGCCCCATATTTGATCTGCGAACACAAACATAACACTTTAAGCCACTATACCTTTGCTTACAATTATAAAAAGAAATAGTACACTATGAAATATCTTTATACTACATATCTCGCAAAGTAAAGATATACAAAAGTAGTTACATTTACTCCCTCAAGTTCCTTTTTTCCCCCTTTTGGCCAACGGTAAAAGAAAATCAGTATCTAAGACGCTAAAATCCAGAAAATAAACAAACTCAAAAAAGGAGGGAGTAAGAAGATTTAGGTTAGAGACGAGGGGAAAAAGGGTGGAAACCCTCGTCCAGGCATCTAAGCAACGGATCCAACAGGATTCGGTTCAGTGACGGAACCAAATCTAGCAACAAATCAACTGCAAGTAAAGAATAAGGAGAGAAATGGATTGGGACAGCCGATTTCATCGACGCACCAGGGAGAGCTGCAGATCGGAACGATGAACCAGTCGTCTTCGTCGTGCCGTCGTCTCGTTGATGGCCCTCCTGGTTTTGACTCGAGGAGAGAGAACATGGCATTCGTGTAATATGGAAGGGTATTATTGCTGATGCTGCATCACCGTCGATCACAAAATCACTAGATGGACGACAGAGATTACAAGCAGACGCTCAGTATTCACTAATTAGATTTCACTCGTACATAACGACCTAAAATTTTCACTTACCTCCCTAATTTATAAATATTTCAATGAAAAACTTAGCTCAGACGCGCCAGAGTCATCTGATAAGAATCGAATGGTTGTGATGGACCCTAAATTCTATAAGTAGTAAAAAATGGGGTATCGCACATTATTCCTTGTCGTTCCAAAATAGTAAAAAAGTGGGGTGAGAGAGGCTCGAACTCTCGACCTCAGGATAACTCAACGATTGCTATGAGACCTACGCGCTAGCCAACTGCGCCACCACCCCGTTGCCGAAACTTCCACCTAAATAATATTATTTTAATATATTAATACTACTATTATCATAAGATTGATTTATTCTTATTTACAAAATGAGATTATTTATCAAACTTTTTTTATGGAAAACTGATGAAAAAGCAAAAAATAATTCATCAAAAGAATTTAAAATATTTATTATTGATGTATCTATAATAAATAAAAAAATACTTAAAAAATATTTCAAATTGAATAATAAATTAAAAATAATCTAATAGCCAATTATTTCGATTTGATTTCAAATTGCTTAGTCGTAAATATGAGAATATTTCCGCTGATTGAAAGCAAATAAACAATATGAAAAATATGTTGTAAAAACAGAAATAATTTCTAGGCTGACAGTTTTTCTACCAAATTACAAATCAATACAACGCAAAGTCTAAAATATTCATTAAACAAAAAACAGAATCAATGTTTAACAATTACATTAAATCTCGGGAAATAATGATCTCACTGAGAATTAAAACTCCTGAATCTCTGTGATGAATTATCTTCCAAACTAAACTCGTATCAAAACATCACTCACTGTTTGTCTCCTCGACTTAGATGGCAAAGAACATTACTCGCGACTTTGGCATAGCAAGTCAGCATCTGGTTTCAGCAACCAAGCACCCAACTGTCAACTAGTTTGTCATGAGAAGTCGAACGCTCACCAGGACTTTTCAATTGTCGTAAGAAGTTAACATCTAGTTTCGGCACCCAAGCACACAACTGGCAGGCTTAACCTATCGATGGCGATCAAATTATCAGGGAAATTATTTGTATTGTTTGATATGAATCTTAGATCCTACAACTATGATTTTGAGTAGTCTTTGAGGAAGTATCATCTTGGAATGCAACTCTACAAATTGATATAGAAGAGTAGTACCTTTGTAGGGAGAGAAAAAAATTGCTTCATTTCCTTCGAGCAATAATTGCCATATTTCTCGGTGATAATGTAGGATTGAATATAGGAAACAGAGACGCTTCTATAGAATTTCCTTGTTCTTGCAGGAACAACAATCTGTCGAGCAAAATGTAAGTCTCCACCAATGGCCCTAGAGCAGCGCGAAGAGACCAAAAAGGACCAATAAGTTCCTGCAAACAAGCAAAACACTAGCTCAGTTGACACAGATGGTATTGATATACAATCAGTGGTATAAATAAAAAAGCAAAAAAAGTACACCATTTAATCCAAACATAGAAAAAAATTTAAAGAAACACTATAATTGTGCAATTAAATGGAGACAATTACTAAACATTGCAAAATAACATACAGAATAGCCTTGTGCATGGTTCCATATTCCCAGAAGATCCATATCTTCAGAACAAACACAACCAAGGCGACTAAGACCTGACTTGCAGAATTCTTCAAAGAGGAGATATTTATTGGAATTCTGGCGATCTTGGCATCCACTGGCAAGATTATGACTGGATTTTCCGAGTTCTGGTGAGAAGCCACGTATGTCATCTGCAAAATTAGAAGAAAACAACTTCAAAAACTTCCTGAAACTCATAGATTATTTATGCAACGAAATAATTCACAAGTGAATGGCATTTCCAGGAGGTATCACAACAACATCCATAAATTTTGTCAACATTATCAAATAAGGTGGCCATTGAATGATCATGAAAAGAAAAATGCTCTAAGAAGGTAAAGAAAATATGTTTCTACCTTCTCTACTAGTCTGGGATTCTCGAAGCCTCCTGCATTGTTGACGTCGTATAGTTTTCCCTTGCCTACCAATTGATGGACTTGACACTAAGATTGTCGGATAGTATTTGTCCAAAACCTACAATTTGAAAAAGGTGAGTTTACCCTATGTGCTTATGTAGTAACAATTATCCAGTACACAACAAACATTTACAGCATGATAATCCATAATTTTTACATAATAATAACAAGCCACAGTATCCTGACTATTTGGTGTCTAGTATGCTCAACTTTGTCCAGGCCATATTATAGACTAACTCCAGAATTGTACTGCGTAGTGGAGATAAACTATTGAGTGCTATTTAAATTTAGCCCAGGTTAATATGGTTAAGACAGCCGAATTATAACCATGCTCAAAAATTAATATTCTGGCATCTAACAATAATAATCAGTGATCCATAATTATTAACATCTTCGAATTTAAGATGTAGAAAAAAACCTGAGGCACAGCTGCTACAAAAAAGTTGAAATGATTTAGTCTACACAATGACAGTTTGAATAGACCAACATTACCATCATCACACTTTTTCTTTACATGAGTATGCGGGTTACCAATATCAAAATTACTGAAAACTACATAAGAAAAGCAAAAGAATAAAACATTACTGGAGACTACTAAACCAAAATTCTTAACATAAAGAAACACCACCAGTTGAAAAGCAGCACGAAAGGCATGGACATCAAAATTTTGAAGTGCAGCATCTTCAGTAAGAGTTCGCCATCTTTCAGCACTCTAGCCAAAAAAAATTATGAGATAATTTGGTCATTTCTGGTTAAAATATTTTCCAGGAAAAAAATTAAGAAAGGCACTGATGAGAAATTTTACATTTCTCCAGATGGAAAAATTCATGCAAAACCAGTATCCAGTACCTACTCCAAAGAGAGTATGATATTGGGAAAATATTGAATATAACCAAAGTGAATCAAAAACAGTAGAATGGAAAATCTTAATCTTTTGGAGCATTTAACTTTACAAGCAGTGAATATGTAGCCAGCGCAAAAAAGAACCAAGTGAAGTTATTGGAAAAGTTTCAATTGTTTTCCATAACTAATAATCATTGATTGTCATGATGCGTTAAGGCTATAAGTGTCAACTGACATGGAGGCCTGTCCCGGCATGACTTTGCCTTAAGAATGATTTGTGATTGACAAAATAGTAAGATAAACTCTGAATAGATACTGTTGAACTAAGGTCTAGCAAACTGAAGTTTCTAGATAGAATGATATTGTCAATTGGGTTAAACATAGTTAGGAATGAGAATTCCACAAACATTGTTGTCATCAGGATGAGCGGAAAGAATATCTTGATTTTCAGAATTAGTCTCCCATAAAGGCATGATATTTAATTTTGCATATCTGGATGATTACCTGTTTTTCTTCTATTAGTTGTATACCTGTAATCCCAAAACTCTCTCGCTCATCTCATAGCAGAAAATATATGTAAAGACATGCATATTGATATAATTACTAATTATGTCATACTGTTTCCTTTTCTTACTTCTGTTTGTAAGTCCTCTTCAAAATTTTAATCATTTATAACATGTAACAGAATGAAATTCACAGAACACAGTAGAGAGTACGGACCCAAATCCTGCATGTACTAAGAAAACAAACTTACGTATACAAATGTAACTACTCGTTGCATCAAAGTCTGTATTATTCTACACCCTTTGGCACTTGGGTTGTAAGTGATTAGCCAGGATTAATTCCTTCAGAGTTTTAAATCATCTATACATGTACTACAATGCAGGGCACTATGAACCAAAATCCTGAGTGCACTGAAGATGAATGTTATCAATTGCAAACCTGGCATGCAAGATCACGAGCATTTTTTCCAAGGATTAGGCTGGACAGCTTAGCAGCATTACTGATTGGAAAGCCACATGAATCACCAGCCTTCTCTAAGCAGTCTTCAGAAAGCAAGTTGTAGCAACATCCAACGCCAACTATAGCTCTGACTTGTTTGCAGTCCACAAAAGTCCTGGCTTGCCCATCAGGAAAGGAAAATGGAAATAATGGGCACCACAAATACATGCTTCAAAGTAATTCTTAAGTGAGCAAAGTGTACTACAGCTGAAAGAGGTTTTAGATATAATATTTACCTAAGCATGTTAACTGAGAGATCTCCACATGCATGAAGTCCAGCAAGTACCAAAAAGGAATTTCCATACAGGTTAGACAAACTTTTTCCTTCCGCAATATCTATTTCTGGAATTCCACAATCACCGCGATCTGAAGTGGATGACCGCTCTGCTGATTCTTTGGTATTACTCTCACTTAAAGAAGCAGAACTTAAAGCTGTCAAAGCTTCACTTGAAAGGATATGACAAGTAACTGTCTGTGGAATTTTGAAATGTGGGCTTCCTGCACTAGAAAAAAAAATGAAGTATCGCATATTGGATACAACTAAAAAAAATTACGAAACAGATTTGATATTGGGAAGATATTACACAATTTAGCTGCATAATGCTTTTTAATCCTCTCTGCACGGGCATTTGTAACATTAGCATGGTGCAAAGAAGCGTCAATTGCTATGACAGGAAGTTGGTAGTGGAATGATAATGCTTGTGCAAGATAACCCTAACAAAGCCAAGTAAAGCATATTCAACCAGCAAAATAATAAGAGCAAAGAAAACATGAAGAAAATAAAAAACCAAGCTTTTTTAAAACGATAAGAACCATATGTTCAAACAAATGCTTGTTCAAAATTGTTGTTAGCATGCCAAGAGATTGGTTGAGATCAAAGAGAAAATAATTGCATACCTGACCAGAACCAACATCTATGATTCTTCCTGCTCCAGACTCATGGACAATTGAACTAACAACTGCAGATAGTATCTCCACCTGATCACACATATCAAAGAAAAGCAAGAATGTGGTTGATTGTAGAAATATTGTGATCACATAAAATATCCTAGTACTGCCACCAACTTGTTGATACAATCCTCATGTCAAGGGATCAATTCCCTGTATAGACCTAAAAAGGATATCCAAATACTGGAATTAAAAGGAATAGGAGATCTAATGCACCTAGAACAATTAGGAAAGGTACATATGTTACCTACTTCATGCTTTTTCTTCAAATTCATGCCTTGAGAAAGGACAGTACTTAGGGAAGCCACATGTAAATTAGGTGAAATCTGCAAGGTAATAAGGAGGTGTGATAAGTCCAATATTGCAGATATTTCAAAACATAACAATAAGTAGAATGATGTTGAACCATAACAGAAGCAGAACAAGAATAATGATAGTATGACTAGTGCAACTGCATGTATAAAAGCAAAGAAGTCTTGAAGTAGTAAGACAGTTCAAGTATTGTTAAAAACATACCTTGTGCAACAATTCTTGCTCCCTTGGAAGGACAAGAGACCTTAAATCATACAAAAACTGTTTAAGAGAAGCAGGCCAGTAATCCTGGACAAAAATAAACAACTTGGTCAAATAATTCCAAATATAAGTGCATACTTAGACTTTCCATGAGGAATCTGACACTTTTGCCTATTCATTTCTCCTTATATGCTATATATCAATGATTAGTTTTCTAGCAAAATATCTATTAATGTGGATGTTGAGACAATGCAATAAGAGAATCAGATAGTGTCATGATAGTGTAACTTTTTAATTTCATAACCAATAATGAAAGTGGAAATGCTTTGATAAGAAATGCTCTAACAAATAGCCTCTTTCTGGAAATAGTTCTTTGATTCCTTTTCCTTATTCAGCAAATAAGAAAGTTGTGACACAATCTCAATGAAGACCACGTAATATAAATCCACTGAATTTACTAATGTATAACCCAATTGCTGTACTTTAAACAAAATACAGGTTTGATAACTTTAATATACAGAAAATCTACCCAAAAAATTCAAAAATCATAACAGCAATAGAAAAAAAAAATAATGGAAAGTAACTTAAAGGTCAATAATAATTAAACATCATTAAGCTCAAGAAACCATGGAATTTCATGCAAAGATACTCTATCCTAGATCTGATATGAACAGGAAGGAATTGAAAGGAGTACCTGAGTACAACTAGACGGCAACTCCAAAAGATTCGCCACAGATTCTTTACGGAGACAGTCCATCCACTGCTCATCAACTAATTCCCACAACCTCTCCTGCAAAAGGTCCAAATAAGGAGCAGCTAAGAAAGTTCCCAATGAAGACCCAACTTTGCTTGAAATGAATAAAACAGAAACTAGAGCATCCAGAAATGAACCTTGAAGAAATTGACAACATGAGCATCCAGAAGGGCCCTGTAGGGCCGTATGAATTCAGTGATAGCATTCATCCATTCCAGAGTTTGGGCCATGGTCTCACAGGAATAGGTACAACGCTGAGAAGCCATTCCCTTTGAGCTGAAAAAACCCCTGTTTTCTGTACCAGGGGAAAGCAGGTCAAAATGAATAGCTAATGCAAGATTACGAGTTTTATAAATCTCATTCCAACTTGGGATTTGGTGTTTGTTAAATTATGGTTTATCTTATAAATCATTATGACTAGTGCACCAATAATAAAAGACATTTTCTTATTCTCCATAAAACATTTGTTATATGACTTTAAATTATCTGATTTTGACATAATTCCAAGTCCATTTGTTCATGTGAAGAATGTCATAGTAGCTCCGATGATGGTATCATTATTTTTTTAACCTGTGTGGCTGCTAATACCACTAATCTTATAAGTAATTCAAGATAAGAGATGAGTAAAAATTCAACGAACAGAGACAAATGATTATAATAAGGTGATCCATGAGTGAACTATGATTGATATGTAATAACACTGGCACTAAGTACGCTTGGCCAGAGTATGTTTGATCCTAAATGATCGTTTAGGTGACCAATCGACAATATAGAAATGGAGATAGCTTCCTATGATGCCAGTTATTGAGAATTGCATGAGATTTAGAAGTGAAAAAACAGCCCGATCTCCAGCTTATGGATTTAAGCTGGGAATTTAGTGTTCAAAACGAGGCCATTGAATCTATGGTGTGCCGCACTGTCGAATCACCTATATCCGACCCGGAATCCAAGAAAAAACTCAGAAAAACTAAATCCGATAAAAAAAATATGTATCATTCGAACAAAAGAATCGCCTTGGAGATAACAGTACGTGATATGAAAGGCGACCGAACTCCACTACACGGGCGTCGAGGAATGCTTCGAGCTCGACGTGGTGGGAGAACCGCGAAGAGGATCCGGCGAAGGCCGACGAGCGAGGCCGGTCGCTGGCGATGGTGCGACGGCGTGTAGTGTCGCGGGAGGGACGAGAAGACAGACGAGAGCGGGGTTTAGGGCTCCGTGTTTTAGCCCAAGAACAATATGATTTCGGCCCAATTATGGCCCAACATTAATACCTTTCTTTGTTCTCTGGCCCGAACACCCTGTTTGGAATGATTTTAAGTGATGGA
>JBBPFQ010000002.1:769582-781636 GCA_037974815.1 Kaempferia elegans
GATGGATTCAGCCTTTATGAGGACTTAGTTCTTTTAATGACTACGCCTCTGATAGCAGGTGTTGTCCAATCGGACACTTACGAGATTGTTGTTGGCTCCTTGGTCTAAACCACTCAGCTTCTAGCCGAGTCTAATTTAAAAGATACTCCGATCGAGAAAAGCCCCGAGGCCATTTGAACATCATTCTCGCTCAGCCAGCCTATTTGGTCGGACTACTAGCTAACTATATTAATCTTTCTTAACTTTGACCTAACTCCGGAGACACTATCTTATCCACCGCATCAAATAACAACAATAAAAACGATCTTCCTTTTTGGGTTAGATCTTTTTTCTTTAGGTAGTGCCTTGTAAGACAGTAAATGTGCTTTTGCTCCACAACTCGTGAACAAAACAATTGATAATGATTTACATTAGGAAATTATTCGCAAATACAAATATGGACAGAGATGTTACATCAAGACTGAGATTCAGAAGACGATTAGGTTTTAGCGAGGGCTCTCCTGCTCGATTGTGCAGCGAATACATTCGCGATAGGTGCACAACTATTGCCCGACTGTTAGTAAAAGCTATACATGAACTTGTTCGACGATTCTCTATTGTTAACTTAGTCCTCATCATCTAAGAAATGAGATGCTCCAGTGTGCCTGTCCTCTTGCCTTCCTGCAAAAAGAATAAACTAGCCTGTGAGTTTAGGATTTCTACGATGACTCTTTTATATTGGTTGTCATTACCTTTACATTGAAATAATGTAATGAAATCTTTCACTTTCCTAAATTCTAGATGCTACCAAAGCTCCCTTTCAAGGTTTATAGTGCAATTTCATTAGGGTTTAAGAAGCCATAAATGCATCAATCAGGCCCAAGGACAATGAAAGTTATCCATGCTACTTCTGTGCAAAATAATATTGTGCTATTTGAATTGCAATATCGCAATGTTTGACTAACTACAATGAATGTTTTAATAAAGATATAGTAGCAATAATATGCAATCATGCAAAAAATGCGACAAAAAGGATGCAATACGAAGTAAATACATCTGAATGGCTTTAAGAACGAAATGCCACTGAAGTAACCAAATGAGAATTTTGAGCTTTAAGAAACTTTTTAGCCTAATTTCTTCCAGACTTTTAATGTTACACAAACCTGACCAATCTGTTGGAGATTGTATGACATGATTTATTTCACTACCATATCTTCCTGTGAATTCTGTTGATGATCCAAGTGTCGCTGTACTAAATGTTAATCCAGCATTTAAAGAGGTGGGTAACCTTCCAGTAGGCACTGCCGGTCTAGTATCAATAGAGCAACCATCGCCATTAAATAAAAATGACCCAGCAATTACCTGCAACATATCGACTGAGAATGTCAATTAAACAGATGTACCATATAGATGTTAGAAACTGGAGCTTGGTAATACCAGATTAATGGTTCACCTGTACAGGCTCTGCAGCCACCAAAGGGCCTTTGACACCACCCCCCACTACACGACCATCAGCCCCAGAAAGGCATATACTTAGTCCACCTGTCCTCAAATCCCCATCAGCTCTATTATGAACAAAGGAGCCAGAAAGTGATAGAATCTCAAACTTTCCCTGGAAAAGTTAAATAGGAAGTTTTAACCTATGTGTAACGATAGGATTCTACTTAAAAGAAATCAGATTGCAGATACAAAAGTGAACCGCCCTAAGTAGTTAAATAAAGGTTTAAGTAGCTAAAAAGTAAAGATGTATGGGAGAAGCAGAAGTGGAAGATTTGGCTTAGTGATTTAAATTCTCCAAGTATACAAATTGTATATCTTGATGAAACAATTACTACAAGTATAAATGCATGTATGTCAATGTGGGTTAAGTGGGTGCAGAAGCAGAAGATTTTGGCTTGGTGGTCTAAATTCTCCAAGTAAACAAATTGTATGCCATGCTGAAACAACTATTACCAGTATATATGCATGTAAGCGAATGTGAATAAAATGTTTCAGCAAATCATGGAAGAGGCATAATAAGTACAAGAGTTAAAAAGGCAACTTGCCTCATAGGTCACAGATCCTCCAAAGACTGCTGGATGAAGAAGAGATGCCTTAGAAATTGAACCAGAGGCTGCAAGAACACAAAATGTGTGTTCGAATTGTTGTACAAATGACATGATTTTCTGTGCCACATCCTTTACAAAAGAAAATTTTGTGTTACTAAGCTGCAGATAAAAGGTATAATATTTGTTATATCATTGGAAATGATGCAGCTAAGGAAAAAAAAATGCAATGAGGTCTTTTGAAGGACAAGGTAATATGATTAATAACTGACTAAAATTTCAATGTAACATAATCAAAGATATGTAAGTGGGGACTCACAAATGAAGACTTATTATAATTCATTAATGAACATCAAATGATGGAATGGTCCACATAATTTATATAAGGCAACATAGCTGAGTTGTTCCCATTGGTTGAAAGAAAGAAGAGAATTAGGGAGGAAAGAGAAAAAAATGAGCAATTTTTGTGGAGAAGTTCAGTAGGGAAAGAAATTAAGGATTTCTTTCCCTTTTCCCCCAAAAATTGGTCCAATGAAATTTAGTGAAAGCATCGGTGAAGCCACTTCACCTACACTTGTTCCCCCAAAAATTGGTCCAATGAAATTTAGTTTAAATTTATCTCTTCAAATATAGGTCTTCCATATTTATTTCTTAAAGGAAACAAGAGAGAGATGATCCATCCTTCAACTTATTCCTTCCCAATCCGTTCTTCAACTTATCTCTTTAATATATAGAATCTACCATCGAAAGGAGAAGAGCAGTGATACTAGGGGTTGCAAGAGGGAGTCATCATTCTCTGCCTGCTTCTTGAGGGCGGCGAGATCATCCAAGGTAACAAGCTTAAGCAACAATGTTGACATCTCTGTTGTTGGCAGACCATCTAGCATACTACAGATTTTATTTTGTTTCAGTTGTTGCCCATCTCAGGAGTTAGCCGTAGCCCTCCTAAACTAGAGATGTCATCATGTGTCTCATAATTGAATCTAGGTATTATGCTCCAGATTAAAGACAACTGAACGAGAAAAAAATGTGCTTGCATTCAAGTGCATGGAACAATTGGAATAGACTTAGTAACTGAATAAAAACTTAAAACACCTCTCCAGCCATAACTTTAATGACATGTGTCTTGAAGCCATGCCCTGCATTTCCTGCAAAATAATTTGGTAATGAAATATTGCAATTGCACAGGAAATTTCAAGTAAACTGAGAGGTTAGAAAAATGTTATCATCTCTACTCTGAATAAAGAGCAGACAATCAATTTGAACCTTTAGGTAATCATGGCAAGATATATGCCATTTGGCACACAGACTAAAATATGCAAAAGGGAATTTAGCAAGGTAGACCTATGCAAGCAAGCAATTGCAAAAGTATAAGATCATGGAAAACATTAGAACAAGTAATGGATGATTGAATGCACAAATGACTGATCAATGAGAAGAGAAGACTCAGAATTATCTTGTCAGTTACTGCAAGCAAGTATCAGAGAATGATGATATCCATTATTAACATGATTGGGTCTTCGACAAAAGAATTATCTATGGATGTTTTTCAAGGATTTTGTGTCTTGTGTGTGTTGAGGGAAGGGAGCAAGAAAAGTTCAAAAAAATAAGCAAAAGCAATGCCACATCAAAGATAATGCCTTTTCCAGTACAATCACAAACGATTTTGAAGAAGGGTATGCATGTGGAACACCCATGGTTCTGTGGTTCAGATTAGTTTGTACGCACGTAACATGTAGGCACAATAATAGATGTATATGATTAGAAGTATTTAACTTCAATGAGAGTCTAATGGAAAAAAAAAAGTCCATGGAATATAATTTACACATACCATGTAATAGGTAAAAGGAAAACAACATTCAAATTCTTAAAACTTAAAAATGTTAGACTAGCAGACTTCCCTTGAGATAATCACAAATAATTTTTTTTTCCTAATTTTGTAATATTTTTTCATCAAGGAAACTCTTCCTTTTTTCCATTCTATTGGTTCTATATATTGGATGAAAGTAACATAAATTTAATTGGGCATTGCTTATTGTCTCATTTATCCTACTCTAATCTTGGGATGAACTAATCACCGATTCAATCTATTTCCACCAATTGACGATTAAAACAATGAGGTTGTAAATGCATATGAGGGCATATGCAATGCTATAAATCCTACATATGCATAGTAGCCACATATTTTTTTTATAAAACAATGATCCACTTAAAAAAAAGGAAATTAAAACGAAGGTCTTGGTCAAACAAACTGAAGTATATATTTATGTTTTTCTTTTTATGGATTGATCAAAATTATCATGAATAGAGAAAGACAATTAAAAAGATGAGTGAATCAAATAAGGATTGGCTGTTGCACAATGACAGTGAAAATAATCTTAAAGTCCCAATAGCTATGGGTTAGTTGGATACTTGGGTAGGTCCTTTTTACCATTAATCCATAATTCAAGCGAGTTGCAAATCTAGTTGCTATTTATAAGTTATACGACAGCTACATAAAATTCTATGGCTTCTAACTATACCACATAACTTACCAATTATAATTTCTCTATATTAGCTTAACAATTATATTATCAATAATATAATATTTGCTTATGAATATTATAGCTTATAATATCTTCCACTCTCACTCTAAATCACCTCACACCCAAAGGAGATCATCAAAGTGACACTACTAAAACCTTAACCCACCTCCTTGACACAAACTACTTCCTCCCTGATGACATGAGGCCCTTCCTTTCCTCTGACACAGACATGAGGCTCTCTCGCTTCCTTATGACCTACAACAGAGGTTTGTTTCCTTGCGAGACACTCCCTTTTCTTCTTCCACTAGCTCTCCACAAGTGAGTTTGGCTACTCTAGACTCATTTTTGTATCCGCGCTCATACCATATTGTGTCGACAGAAGTACAATGAGATAAAATGTTGAATCCAAGTATCACAGTTGATGAAAATAAAATACCACACTGTGACTCATGTGTGCACATGAATCTCAAGGCTCAAGTGCACATGTACAGCCCGTTAGCACCCATCAAGCCTGCAGTGCTATCTGCACTGTTCATGTACAATATGGCATGTAGCTACACAGCTAGTGCCAATCCCAAGACCATTACTTTGTGGATGAAGTTGTATTCATGTCTTCGTTTTCTTCCGAAAGTTAGATATGAGACTCAAGTATCACAAGAGAAGAGATCTCTTCTAGACAATATGAAAAAGTCATGAAGCAGCGAACGAACCGAGCGCCGCGAGCTTAGGTTTCTTCGACGAGGAGGGCGAGGCAGAGGAGCCCTCTTTGGCGCGAACGAAGGCGGAAGGAGAAGTCGGGGACGAGGAAGGAACGGTCATAGTCTTGGGTTGGGAGGCTGAGCGCGAAGGGGGCGGGGGTCCGTACTTCCTCGGCCTGCCGCGCTTCCTCCGGACGGGCTCCGCGGGAGGAGACGCGTAGGCGGCGGAGGCTACAGAGGAGAACATTGCGTTGTGTGCAGAAGAGGAGGAGGTGACTCCGCCGCCTCCACGGTGGTGGGCATGGTGCGGCGAGTAGGCCGACAGGAGGCCGCTATGGTCGACCCCATCCATGCTCGGTGGAGAGCAGAGCAAAGCAGATCAGAGCAGGCGGGAGGGAGATGTGGGATTTGGGATGAGGAATTTTTCTATTTTTTCGATTTTTAAATTATCTCTCTTTCCATATAATTATTTTTTAATTATTATTATTGGGCCAGAATTGATTGCCCAGCCCATATCAGAAAACAATTGGATAGGATAAATTGGGCCAGGCCCATCTTTTCCCTTTTTTAGGTCAGCTCGGAAGACAGTCGAGCTCGCCGCTCCGACTCCCAGGGCGACACCGAAAATGGCGGCTTTGAAGCTGTTCTCCCTTAGGAACGCACTCCGATCTACCGTTGCGCCTCAGATCCGCCCTCTTATTCGTATGAACTCGCTGAGACGCCTGTCGACGGAGAGCGAAGCGGCTCAGGATGCTTCGGTCGATCCATTTCTTCGAGCTCCGGAAGAAGGCGAGTTCAGTCATTTAGTTTCTGTCTTTTCGTTGTGGATGCTTGCTGATCTTGTTTACGCTGGCTAAATTACACCCTTTAGCAGTAGTTATCCTACATTTTTGCCTTTATGTGTCTGGTAAACCGTAATATTGCATCCTATGATAGTGGGCTTCTGTGGTCGGACATTCGATTATTTTTTCTCTCTCTTGATCATGTCTAACTCTCAAATTTATTTCTTGATTAAATTACTATTTTCTTTCAAATGTATTTACATCACAGAACATGGCACTGGAAATTTGATGTTCATAACCTTTTTGTGTGCAGGTTTAATCTATGCAAAATTGACCGGTATTGGGCGGAATACGCTGAAGACTGATGTTATTCATCTCTTGGACGAATGTAATTTGTCAACTGGTGATATAAAGGTCGAATATACGAAGGAATACAATCCAGTTGGCATGTATGTCTATCTTCCTCTTCTAAATTTGTGATTATTTATGTTATTTTTGATTGATTACTTGGGTTTTGTCTACTGAGGGAGGAAGAAGGCAAAGAAAACAAGAGTGTTGAGGAAGGAGGACGAAGGAAGGAGAAGTGAGGGATTTTCTTTGGTTTATCTAAAAGAAGAAAAAATGACAATAATAACCGTTAGATATTTTGTCATTTACCAAGATATGCATGGTTAGACTGGTCTTGAAGTTGATAAAAAGGGATTTTGCCTCTCACTTTTGTTGCTTTGATTGAAACTTTTATGTGATCTACAAGATATGGATGATATTTAACTATTTATAAAACATCATGTATATTATTATGGAGAAACAAATAACACTCAATTATCACTGTCAGTTATTAGCCTCATTTGATATCTCAGCAGTTGAATCATGATTTCATTCTATTGATTTTTGTCTACATTACTAGATTGATTTGCTTATTTTCCATTCCTCTTTAGTTTGCCACTTTGCGTTCATTCCTAATATTGGCATCAGGATTGACATATTTTTATTTACATTCTAGAAGTTTATTCATAATTTGTATGTAATATCAATTGTCTAATTCTTAAATTACCGCCTATAAGAATAGGTTGTTGCAATTATCTTCTCAATCTGCATTTGACTTGGCGATAAAGCAAATTTCTAGGAAAGGTCACCTATTCAGGATAGAGAAGGTAATAGAAAGGAACCTAACCTGTCCTCTGGTAACTGGTATATTTTTTAAAATTCATAGTTAAATGATCAAACGGACTATTATATGCAGGTTGATCGTTCCCATTGGGACCTAACAATCTCATACGATGGCAAAGCGGTGAGTAGATTTTCTTATTTCTTTATTAAAAACTTCAAATCTCAGTTAAAGACATTTAAAAGCATTCTTTTTAAAAATTTTCAGTTGATTCTTAATTGTGAAAATTTCATGAGTTTATTATGTTATTCTCATTCTTTTTAAAAAATTTCAATTTTTAATTATTTGACACATAAAAGCATGATCCTATGATTCTTAATTATAAAAAACATAAGTGTATGGTTAAATTTTACTAGGATCTGGGAATGATTCTCATTCGTCAGTGATTTCAACTTGATCCCAAAGTCTTAAGACAATGGACATACTCTACTATTATTTTTTTTAGATTGACATTTAATAAGAGAAGTTTGACATTTAATAAGACATTCTAAATTCTTAGTCTATGTTTCCAGTTTGTATTTTAGTGTCAGTTTCATTCGAACTACTCTAATAGGATTCACAAAAAAAGATTATACTTCCGGTTTCCTAAAACATTGTCAAATATGAATTTCACAACTACAAAGTATTTTGGTCATGGTCATCCCTTGTAAAACACTGGGCAGGTTATACTGCAAGGACTCCCCCTGAATTCCAATATAGATGATATTGAGCGCTTTCTGTCTGGCTGCAACTTCGATCCCACTAGATTCCAGAGTTCTATCAGGTGGTATGCATACTCTTTAGTTTTATCTTAATTATGTACTTTTGTTATTCAACTCTAATATATTTTACCTTTCCCTCATTGCAGGCCAGGTTTCCCAGATCCTGTAAAGGTTGCAATTGTCCACTTCGTGTCTAGGATTGACGCAACAAATGCCTTTTGCTGGAAGAACAGGAATTTCTGCCTCAATAATCCAGTCTCAGTGCGGGTTCTCCAATAGATGACTTATCAATCGATTTTAGTGATATATTTTTTTTCTTTCAATGTGTATCCCAGTGCTGATGCTGGGACAAGTAGAAAGAGGCTGCAGCTTTTGATGTGATGTTGCTATCATAATGCTGCAATGTTCTATGTTACTAGCACTCAATAATAACTTGCTGAAATACTGTGACAAGTAGAAAGAATTTTTAGTCGCAGCAAGAAATATGAACCTAAACGTGTAATTTGCATCATTACCTAGTCTTTTTAACAACACATGTAGCCTGTATGCTCCATGGAGGCCTGGAATACAAGTTTTACAATATGTTGTGCATCTCACTGTTCTTCAGTTGTATTGCTCCCCTAAGTAATTTCCTCTCATCCTGAGCTCAAATGGATAATCAACAGGAAATGTAATGTTGATTTTGGCAAACAACAATCTGCCAAAAACTGAGTATTAGACTTCAGTCCAGAACATCTGATGGCCAAAGCTTCCTCCACTTGGAGATCTCATCCTTGCTTTTCAGGTTTCTGATTTCTCCATAGAATCCATCTGTTTCATTGCCTTCCTTCTGCCTGTGATCCTTCCGATCAATGAATGCTTGCCTCCACCTAGATCCAGATGTGTACTGGTTGAACTCCATGACCACCCGATCTGGAAAAACAAACATGAAACTATTGCAATTTAGCTAGATATGCATTCCTGTAGCAAAATCATAATCATCAGCACTGAGAAGGAAGAATTCAGGGTTAAAAGGTCCATAGATTAGTCTTTAAAGTTTAAAAAAAAAAACAAAGTTGTTTACTTCACAAAAATTCTGAATGTAAAGAGTTAATTGCTTAGTTTCTTTATGCAGTTTATTTGATGATATATTAAATAATCATGACAATGGCAGAAATGCAGAAATGCCTATTTCCATCACAAGATTCCAAGTGACCAATCACTCCATACCACCATCCTGCAAAATGCCAGCGACTTGCTCACTAAAACCTTCAAAATAAATTTCAAATATATGCACTACTAAATCAATGTATTGAAAATCCTAAAATCAGAACCACAAGTATTTTAAAAATTAACACCACAATGATATTGATGTTGAAAACTATCAACAGTAAAAGAACAAAAAGATGGAACTACCAACCATAAGGACACTCATTGTTTATTCTCCATTGGATCTCAATGTGATCGCCCGGGTGTAACTCGTTCAAGCAATCAGAGATGTGAAGATCAGGAGCAGGGCTCTGGATGGGAGGTGGTCTTAGCCTATCCCACTCGATTCCACACTCTTCGACAACCCTTCTTCGTCCATGTGGTGGATACCTAGAAGTCATGACAAAGAACAATTAACACCGGCTGAGTTTAAGAACTAATTAATAATTATCAGTTCAAAAATAAGAGAAGAGTAGCAATCTTCTCGATACCGAGCGCGAAAAGTGTCGGTGCGTCGATCGTAGCAAACGTCGGCATCGTAGGACGACAGCAGAAATCCTACATGGCCATGCTGCACGAGGAAATTCTAAAATCTGAGCAATCAAACTGGGTAACTGAAAAGCTCATGGCTGTTTATTTGTTTTTTATATATAGAAATAAAAGGACACTTCATTTTATTTTAAAAAAAGCATTAACTTGTAAAATGACAAAACTTCCCTGTGCCACTGTCACATGTATTAAATAATATTCTATAGAATATGTTATATGTGTAGTGACTACCGCTTCATGACTAGCAATAATTGACTTATCAAAAATATTCACATTTTAGTTAAAATGTTAATTCGGATGGATCGGTTCACATCGGATGGGAAAAGTTTTTTTAACTCCCAATTCGATTCAAATCCAAACTCAGCTCAAAATTTTTCAACCCAATTCTGACCAATACAAAATCTACTCAGATAACCTGCATAATCCGATTTAAAATAATTTCTTAAAATTATTTTTCTAATAATTCTTTTTATTTTTATCTCAATACTTCATCACTATAATACTAACATTGATAATAATATACATAAAAGTATCTTAATTTTTAAAATAAAATTTAATTTAATTTTTTAAAAAATAACTAACACCTATATTTCGGCGAAGAACTATGGACAACTGGAGTCGACGAGGCAACCGAAGGAAACAGGGTGGAATATGACAAGGGAAATCCTGCGAGATTAACACAAGCGTTAAAGAAATCCACCGGAAGAATTCCAGCGGAAACCCCTCCGATACTCAAGTCAGAAAGAAAGGATGAAGTTTTTTACAAGAATGAAAGCGTGGAAGAAGATCCCTTACCTAGGGTTTTCCCTCCTTTTTATAGGCAGCGACTATCCTATTCCCCACGATTAGGGCTGACCTGGTATCCTTGAGACGTGCGCCGTCAAAGGAGGATATTCCTTGTATTTATTTCCTAAATTCCCTTTTCAATCATTATTGTCAATTAATTTGTAATAATTGATTTCCTTAATAGTAGGTTCTCTCCCACTTTTTGCTATTAATTATCGCCGGAATTCTCGAGGGAGAAAGTTATGGACTACTGGGGTCCACAGTTATAGTCGAAGAGCTCTCGACCACTATTTGCCTGAGGTGGTCTCGGGATCTTGTATGTCCGAGGTGATCTCGAGACTCTATATGTCCGAGGTGGTCTCAAAATCTTGTATGTTCGAGGTGGTCTCGGGCAAGAGTACCTCGGTGGGCTTCCCTTGACCATCACATAGCTAGGCCCCCTTTTGGCTACGTGTCTTGCCAGATAAGTTTCGTCTCTTAACACCCGGATCAATCTAAATTCGGGTCAATTCGAATCTGACCCGAACCCCATTCTAAAATTTCCAATCCAAAACCTTCCAACCTAAATCCAATCCGAATCCGATAATTTTCAATCTGAATCTGATTTTGTTCGTATGAACTTAGATTGTATTATTATGTCAGATTTATTTTTAACACCACTAAATTTAATCATGTGAATATAACAGTTCGAAATCGTAACTGCTGTAACAAACACGGATTCAGGGTTCAATCTGCTCACCTCGCGGTTGTAGACCTGGGCAGGGAACCAGAACTGGCCGTTCTCGAGGGCCCGATACAGGGACATGATGGAGCCGTCAGGTGGAGACTCGCTGGGCTTCTTGGTCCTGAGCCAGCCGATCGGCAAAACGCAGGCGATCATTCCGATCCACCGGCTGCTCTTGTCGCCGGCGACAGCCGCAGGAGGAGGAGGAGAATCCTTGCTCGAAGCTACATGGAAGTTCCACTCTCTCTGCGCCGCAGGGCCAAACAGCCTCCCCCATTTCTGTCGCACGTGCCTCTCCCAGAGGTGATCGCTCGTGCAAATCTCCCTCAGGGAGCCGCTGACCGCCGCCACCCTGCACAGCGCCGCCGGCGGCAGCTTCTCGAGAATGCACTCCAGGGCTAGATCCGGCAACTGCAGTATCGACGCCTCGTTTGGCTCCTCCACGTTCGCCACTCTGTAGGCGCATCTCTTCCTCGGCGCCGTCATGGTACGTAGTAGAAGAAGAGGGATTAATTATATTGGAGGAGAGGCAGAGGAAGAAGAGGGATTAATTATATTGGAGGAGAGACAGAGGAAGAAGAAGAAGAGATGAACTGGAAGAGACGGTCCTCCTCAGTTCATCTGGATCTTCCTTCCTAACCCCTGCCAAATCTCTCTCGGAATTAACAAAAATTTGGTACATTTTGAGGGGATCCAAAGAGCTTTATATATAGGAAAAACCGAATTTAGTTGGATATCCGATCCAATAATTGGCTGTGAGAGAATCTAGTGTCTTTTTCACTTTAATTAGACGGCATGGCGGACAATCCAACGTTCCATTTAAATAAATTAATAAAATTTTAACTAATCTAATTAAATTATATAACAAACCAGACTAATCCGATGAATCCCATCTAAATTTTGGCTGTG
>JBBPFQ010000002.1:787191-804416 GCA_037974815.1 Kaempferia elegans
TTTTGACTATGCAAAATAATGTTTGTATCGCAAAAAAATATATACACTACAAAACAAAGTTAGCACAGTAATTATGAGCAATATTAATTAGGTCTTGTCCATTCATGACCAAAATCTAGTCAATATATTCAGCTTAGATTTCTAAAATGATTCTATACTGGTCCGACGCATATTGTTACTTCCAACAGGAAGGTGTTTTCACTAAGTCACTCTCCTTCAGTGACTTACCTTACTTACCTTCTGGAATCACACATCCCGCTCTCTACCGGAATCAAAAATCTCGTCTTCCATCCATCGAGAATCGTATATCCTGATCACCTTCCAGAATCGCACATCCGGATGACCTTCATCGGGAATCGAACATCCCGATATGCCGGAATCACACATCCGGACTTCACCCCATCGGGAATCGAATATCTTGATGTGCCGGAATCACACATCCAGACTTCAATGCACTGAGAATCAGACATTCCAATGCAGTACAACCTGCAATCTTCATAGAGCGGTTAGATCACACAAAGTCTAACTTTAATTTATTTGTTATTCGTCAATATATGAATTTAATTATTAATATAAATTGTACCAACACATAACACATATATGATGTAGAAGTGGTTGTACATAAGCACCTTTAAATAGTTCATCCTATAGCTGGGCAACGATAGGATTGAAAAAGAGAACAACGAAGAAATGAGGGTAAGCAATTCATAAGGCTACCCAAAGATGAAAGCCATCATTAGACATCACCATGGCAAGAACTCCAATAGAAAGTTTTTAAGAGGTTTGTAAAATGAAAAATTTGAAGAAAAAATTATAATTATTATGGAGGCAAGATTTGAGATTTGTATAGTTTAAGAGCGATAGTGAAATTTTAAATTTGTCTTTTCATTTCAAATTAATAATACGTGTGAGATGAGTGATTAATAATCTAAAAAAGAAATTGATAATGTAGACTTCATAAACAAAATTATAGAAAAGCTTTTTTTATTCTGAATAGAGTGATATATTTTTATATTTTTGTTGTAGCATTGAGATGATATATTAGAGATTATATAAAAACTCATATAGAGCTTTAACTATTAGAGATACCTTAAAAAAAACTGAAAATTGTCACAAAAAAATTGAGAAAAGAAAATAAGGCTCAAACTATCTTCTCTTAGTGTACACAAATGAGTCATTCATCTTTAGTCGAAAAAAAAAACTTGACTTATAATACAAGGGTCAAAAGTTTGCTATGTCAATTTTGTTATTCTTATTACCCTCGATAAATTAGAAATTACAACCATATTGCTTTACAAATAAATATAATTGCACCCTTGGTCAAAGATGCACATCATGTATAGGATCATTTCCAATCTTAGTACTTTAGAGTGTCAAACTTGGACATTCTTTCATAAAACCCCTAATATGCTCCCAACCCTAATTAAAGAACAATTGAATTTCTTTTTATTATTATAAATTTTTTTAATATCAAATTTTATCTTTAAACTCTCCCTTAATAATAATAATAATAGCTAATTAGACTACATCAAATTAATATTCAATTAATTATTTAATAAATTTTTTTATAAAGATATTTCATTAACTACATTTAAAAATGTAAACGCAATTCTGAGTGAAGAAAAGGCAGAGGAATTTTGTTTTTTTTTTAATTTAATTTAATTTTTTTATCAGTAATTACAATTTAATTCTTATACTTAAGGTTACTTAACAACTTAAATAATTATAATTTTTTTAATTAATTTATTTGTTAAATATAATATCATGTATAAACCGTGAATCGGTTAAGATTTGATCCCAAAAAATCATCGAATCGCTTCCGAACCGGGATGGGTCCAGACGAAATTAGAATTACGTGACCCACAAGTCTACCGATTGCCTGATTCAACGCGCTACCGGGATCCACGGAATTAATTTGAATTGCAAAACGGATTTGTAAGCGGAATCTACGGTTTATATTCCCGTTGTCTGAGCCCTTAATAGAACACCCGTTGTGGTGTCCATGCATATTTCCTGTATTATCCTGCACCATTCCTTGATGTTGAGGTATCCGCACCATACATGTTATCGATCGTGTGCCCATAATCGTGAACTGGCGGAGTAGAGGAAATGGTTTCCTATCATGATTTAGGGAAGGCAAACACGAAAGCAACAGCTAGGGGGAGAGAGAGAGAGAGAGAGAGAGAGAGAGAGAGAGAGAGGAGAGGAGAGAGAAAGGGGTAGAAGAGGTAGGGGAGAGGTGGGGAGAGAGAGAGAGAGAGAGAGAGAGAGATAAAAGAGATGGAGGGGATTGAGTTGGTTTTGTTTTGTGGGTGAGCTGGGGAGTCCCGGAGGAGGAGAGATAGGGAGGAGAATTATGGCGGTGAAGTCAAAGCATGGGGAGCGGAGGTGAAGGGGAAGAGAAAAGAGAAATTTTTGGGAGGGAAGAGGTGAGAGTGGTTTAGAGTCGGATGGTATTGATCATCGACGGTGAGAATTGTCGATGGGCGGCGGTGGGGCGGTGGGCGTGTGGTAGAGGGGAAAGAGGTGGAGGCGGGGGCGGGGGAGACAAGGGAGGATGACTCGGGGCAAAGGTAAAAACGGTCTGTTGCCGAGCTCGCTGCGGATAATCTCATCGTGCCTGAAGACAGTGTCGTCGAACGCGGGGACGGTTGCGAGCAGCGTCCGATCCGCCGGAGCATCTGTTGCTGGGTCGATTGCGTCACCGACGGAGGATGAAAAGGATCAGGTTACTTTTTGTCACCAAAAAAGAAAACAGGAATCTTCTTTTTCGCTTTCTGTTGGGAGAGAGATCTGTGTTTTCCAGTTGAATTGGGTTCTGATGCGATTAGGTTCCGTTTGGTGGTTTATGTCTTTTTGGGGTGTTTTACTGTAGGAAAGGGCTTCGATAAATGCCAACTGCTCGATGGATACATAGGGTTCTAGCTCTGAAGTTCCTTGATTACCCGGTCATGCGGATTGTTTACGCTGCTCAATTTCAACTGGTCGGAGAGTAGAATGCATTATACTCCATAGAGTTGGATTAAGAGGCACCAAAGACATCTAAAGAGCTTATCCTGTCAATTGAATGAAGAAAGCAAATATTCACTAGGAAAAGTATTAGTTGTTCTGAACTATCTTATATTGTCCATGAAATTAAACATTTGCATTATGTTTATTGTTGGTGGCCTTTCCAAATTGTTAAGACGTTATAGTTTGTCGGTTTGCTTGTTTGAAGCCAATTCCTATATAATAGAATTCCAATTTTAAATAAGAAAAAGAATTCCTAAGAATATTAATTCCTGCAACTATAAGAAATGTATTGGCAAAGTTGGATCCTTATCCAATTTAAGTCCTACTTGGGATCTGGAATGTATATACCAACTTGGGAAATATTATCCAAATATCTGAAGGTTGAAATCACAATGTAGAGAACCATGTCCCCAACATTGGAACTTAAAAATGGAAATTGGAACTTAAAGTTCAATCCCAACATTGAGCTTAAAATTTGATCGTAGGAATTGGAATTATGATTCTTAAGAATTTTATTCTAACATGGAATCAGTAATACCTTTCTAGAATAATTTGGAAAATCATTTTTTTCTACATGAAAGTATTTGTGGAGGTGTCTATTCTTGTGCCACCATTGCCATGATTTGAATAAACACACTTCTCTTTTTGTATGGTGACTTTCTTCTCTTGCATGTTTTATATTTCTCTCTAGTGGTCCATGTAATTTTGTATGTTGTTTTTCTAAGTCTAATAGACCAAAATTTTAATTCATTTTCTATTGATCTTGCAGGTACTCTGGGCTGGCTTTGATAAGCTGGAGCTTGGTCCATCTTCGTTTAAGCATGTTCTACTTCTTGGTTATTCAAATGGGTTTCAAGTGCTTGATGTTGAGGATGCCGCTAGCGTCTGCGAACTGGTTTCTAAGCGTGATGGTCCAGTTACATTTTTACAGATGCAGCCCACACCAATCAGTTCTGAAGCTGCCGAAGGGTTCAGGGCATCACATCCTATGCTCTTGGTTGTTGCTGGTGATGAGACCAATGGCTCAGGTGTAGTCCAAGGTGGCCGTTTGAGTGCATTGATCAGAGAGAATAGCAGTGAACCTCAGGCAGGAAGCTGTGTCTCTACTCCTACTGTTGTTCGGTTCTACTCACTCAAGTCTCACAGTTACATTCATGTATTGAGATTCCGCTCTGCTGTGTATATTGTTCGATGCAGTTCCCGAATAGTTGCTGTCGCACTTGCAGCACAGGTAATTATGATAATTATTTTTTCTTGAATAATTAGGTATGTTGGGGTTCACTAGGAAATTCATTTTGATTGATGAAATGTTTTTGGCAGATATACTGCTTCGATGCTATTACTCTTGAAAACAAGTTCAGTGTTTTAACCTATCCATTACAAGGAGCAGCTGGTGTTAACATTGGATGTGGTCCGATGGCTGTTGGTCCTAGGTGGTTAGCTTATGCTTCCAATAACCCTCTCATATCAAACACAGGTCGCCTTAGTCCACAAAATCTTACTCCCTCTCCAGGTGTAAGCCCATCAACTTCTCCCAGCAGTGGAAACCTAGTTGCTCGATATGCTATGGAATCTAGTAAAACATTGGCTGCTGGAATTATCAATCTGGGAGATATGGGTTACAAAACTCTGTCTAAATATTGCCAAGATCTACGCCCTGACGGTTCTAACTCTCCTTTGTCGTCAAGTGTAGGCCGGAGATCTGGAAGATTTCAAACTATGACACATCCAAGTGAACCTGACAATGCAGGAATGGTATGTATATATTATCAGAGACATTCTTTTTCTTAATGCTTTCATATTAATGCATATAGATGCCTGTCATCAACCATTAGCTGATTTGAGATGTGCATAAAGCTTTTCCTGGTGATTGATAATTGTTTGTACTTTACAGGTTGTCATTAAGGATTTTGTTTCCAAGGAAGTTATTTCTCAATTTAGGGCTCATAGCAGTCCAATATCTGCTCTGTGTTTTGACCCTAGTGGTACCCTATTGGTCACAGTTTCAGTACATGGGCACAATATAAATATTTTCCGAATTATGCCAACTCGTGTACAGAATAGTTCGAACCCAGCATGTTATGATTGGATGTCATCACATGTTCATCTTTACAAGCTATATCGTGGACTAACAGCAGCTGTATGACTCTGTATTTTTTTTTACCTTGATTATTCGGCATACAAAATGTTATCTTATATTTTATTGATTTTTTGCTTCTTTTTACAGGTCATACAAGATATATCTTTTAGTCATTATAGCCAGTGGATTTCAGTTGTTTCATCTAGAGGCACTAGCCACATATATGTTCTATCGCCTTTTGGCGGTGATGCTAGCCTTCAACCACAAAATATAAATGGTGAAGGCCCAATTCTTACTCCTAATCTAACATCACCCTGGTGGTCAGCTTCATGCTGCATGATCCACCAGCAATTACACCCACCTCCATCTCCAATCACATACTCTGTAATTAGTAGAATTAAAAATTTTAATTCTGGATGGCTAAACACTGTAAGCAATGTTGCTGCATCTGCTGCTGGAAAGACTTCTGTACCATCAGGTGCAATTGCTGCGGTGTTCTATAATTCTCTGTATCATGACTCTATACCAGGTACTGGCAAGGAAAATTCTTTGGAACATCTCCTAGTGTATTCCCCATCTGGCCATGTCGTACAACATGAACTTCTTCCATCTTCGTTAGTGGAGTCTACTGACAGCAGCTTGAAAGCTGTACCTGCTCCTCTGTTTCAAGCCCAAGATGAAGAATTACGTGTAAACTCTGAGCCAGTTCAATGGTGGGATGTTTGTAGAAGGTCAAATTGGCCAGAAAGAGAGGAAAATATTTCCCAAATTATTTTGTACAGCCAGCAAAATAGTGAGAAAATTCTGGATCCTGGAGATTCTGAAGATAATGAAACATCATATGCCATGTCTTCCGCTAGTGGTGCATCTGGGGCAGAATCAGTTAGGAGTGAAAGATCCCACTGGTTCATCTCAAATGCTGAAGTGCAGATTAACTCAGGAAAGATCCCAATATGGCAGAAATCAAAGGTACAATTTTTCTGTTTCTGAGAAATTCACTTTGGAAAAACTAGATTTTTCAACTAGATGAATAGTTTATATCTAACTCAATTTGCCTTTTAGATTTGCTTTTGCATAATAACGCCAACGGGAGCTGGTGAAGTTTTTGCAACAGATCATACTGGTGGAGAGATTGAGATTGAAAAACTACATTTTGATGAGGTGGAAGTGAGGCGAAAGGATTTGCTTCCTGTCTTTGAGCAATTTCGAGGCTTCCAATCAGAAGGGACTGACAGGTACTGTTTCACTAAAATTGCTGGTGATAAGACTCTCCTATCCCTATAGGACAAGTACAATTGGTAGGTCAAAGGCCTTCATGGGAAAAAATTGTTAGTTATTGTTTATTTTCTTTGGATGCTATAAAATGTGTAATTGAATAGTAGTAATCTGTAAGATCAATTTAATTTTCCCCAGTATATCCATTAGGGTATGTTAACTTGAAAGTGGAAGGGAAGGGGAATCAGGGTGAAGAAGGGAATGGGAGGAAAGGAAGGGAACAGATGCTGGAAGAAAACCTGTTTACTTGATGGAAGAGAAAAGAATGAAAGTGGATACATTCCTGTTTTTATTTGGCTTGAAAGTGAAGGATGGAAATGAAATAGACTAAAATGCTCATGAACCAAGACTTGGTTACTTGTCTTGCTTCAGCTTACATAATCAGTCTTAACACAAATCTGGTTACAAATAAAAAAATTGGATGAACAAAAAAGGATGAAGGAGAAAGATACTGGGAGACCAATAGATGATGGCAGATTCTCACAAAGGAGGAAACATGAATAGGCTGCAATTTGTTGATTTGGAATTGACCTGTATAGGTTCACAATTTGTTGGCCAAGTCAAGGATAGGTCCATCTTTTTCGTAGATGTCACTCCATCTGCCTCCTCACTCTCTATGTAAACTATGAAAGCTCGCACCTCGAGATCTAAGTCAGTTGCATTGTGCTGCATGAAACTTCATCGCATCTGTTGGGAACTTATTTTCGTCATGGCTGAGGTAGTTGATGACGACAATAAGAGATGAGTGATGACACCCTTTGAGACGCATGCATCACAGTGGAGAAAGTATCGATCAAACCCTCTCTTTCAATGGCAGGAGAACCTGGAGAGTTGTTTGCCGCTAAAGGTGGAGAAGGGAAACTCTTTTCTGCAATGATTCAACAGTGTCATTTTCTGCCTGGCTTAGATTGTTCTTTAAGCCTTGGCGTAATTAAAAGCATCATTTTTTTTCTCACTAGTAGGTATTACAAAACCTTTATGCTTTCTGCAGCTTTTACCCTTTGTTCTACCATCTCATGTTTCAGGTGGCCAATAGCTGAGCTAGACTCAAAAGAGTTTTTATTCGACTATAATAAGAACTACCAATATTTTTTCTGTTATCGAATTCAAATATCATAAGAACTATATATTTTTGTCATCTTGTTTCTGTAACACAAAGGAAGACTGAGAGTCTTCTAGTTCAGCAAGCAAGTGCAAAAGCTGCTTCTCTATGAAAATTAACTAAGGCAGCCACCCAAATCTTTTTGCCTTCACCATCTGGATCTTCATTCAGTTTCTGTCCTCTAATCAACCCTTTTGGGAATAAATATTTTCCTATGAATCTTGAGAACTGTGGTATTAATTTCATTTATTTAAGCATCTTTCATTTATTCAAGCATATTGGCATTCTCTCAAAAATGATAGCTCCTGATTTTCATATTCTACGTTAGTTTTCGTGAATTATATTTCTTTAATAACTGCAATCTTACTTGCCACTACTATCCTTAGGAATCAATCTTGTCTTATTTGGCTGTTAATACCTTCATTGTTGATTTAGCTTCTTCATCAGTAGACCAATAAAATGTTATCATGTGGTGATCTTTATTCAGAAATTTGAACTTCAAGCAGATTCCATTGGCTCTCCTCGTGGCCAATGCTCACTTGCACACCTTCAAATTTGTATGCAATCATTCAAGCTTCAACAATTCTTCAATTTTTTGTGGTTCCAATAGATCTGTCTTCTTTTCAGCATCGCCAAAGTCTCTCCCTCAGTCCCTTGTTATACTTCCTACGCTTCTCTTCTTCAAAATGTGTCATAAGGGGGAGCTAGTTGTTTTACTCTTCCTTTGTCCTCAAATCTCAACCATCCTTTGTTATGCTTTTCCTTATTTTTGCTCTTCTTTCCTGCTCTTATGTTCGTGTGTGTTATCAATGTGCCTCATTGACCTGCAAACCCTATCTAGTGATTTCCTTTTTCATTTCTTTAGTTTGTATTGTTGATATGCCTAGTGGAAAAGTGCGTGCAAGAGATTTATCACCTAGGTTCCCATTCTATTCTATCTTCTTCACGTGTTGCATGTGTGGTCTTAGCGGAGACCTTAAAAGAGAAGTTACCTTATTCTCATTTTGCTCAAATCTAGCAAAGGTTCCAGCTGTGTGTGGCGTCTAAGAACTAGTGGCGACTTGAGTGAAGGAGATATCCTGTTCCCATCTTGCTAGAGTCTAGCAAAAGGTCATACTATTCTTTCCATCTAAATCCATCTTTCCTTTAGGACCCGCTAGAGGGTTCCTTTTCCCTCAGTTATCATGTGTAGATGTAATTGCCATTTTAGGGGGAAGAGTACTCTAGAGATTAGTTCCTAAGGTCTCTTCTAATTTTTTTCCCTACCTTTTCCTTTCTTTATTGATGCTGATTTTAGGTTAAAGACATGCCAATCTGAGTACAACGGGATCATCATTTATATGCTCCATCAGCCTTCTCTAAAGCTTTGTTGATTTTGGTCAAAAGGAACTCCCCATTGACTATATAAGTTTTGTTTGTGCTTTGCCAACATGTGAATAGCATGTCTTATTTCATTATTGGCGTGTCTAATTTTAGTTTGCATGCGCAAGTTTCTCTAGTTCATGTGATAAGCTAGGCATAGATGATTTTATAATCTATCTTGAGAAGGAGGGGAAAAGGAGTGTTAGAGGTATTAATTAGTATTAATAGGATTATTTGTGTATCAAGTTTAGTGCTACATGAGTGTTTTAGATTTAGGGTCATCTCTAGAGACCATATATGCTCATGTAATGGCTGTGCCATTAACATAAGCAATACAGTATTCTCTTTCCTAATTTCTATAAGGTGGATACTGGATATGTCGTTAACATAAACAATAAAATATTCTCTTTCCTAATTTCTTTATGGTGTATACTGAATCAATCTACTAGTGAGTTCAATTGACATATAGCAAGGGTTACAAGTGTGAGATGTTTTCTATGAAATAAAAAGTATGACAGAACATTGGGACTTGATTTAAACCGGACAGAATCACACTTTTTGAAATGTGGTATGTCACCCACCAGTAAATTTTGTGGGAAAAAAAAGATTCAAGCTCAAAACTTCAAATAGTTATGTTGGTATGTTATAAGTCCAATTATTTATCATATTGTTTCCTCTGATGCATTGGAAGGGGAGCCTTGATACAATTGCAAAGTTGCTGCCATGTGACAAGACTACTAGTTTGAATTGCAGAAATAGTTTCTTGTAATGCATGGTAAGACTGTATGTAATAAGATCCAATATGATCCAACCCTTCCCAACAACTGCATTTGCCGACATTGAGCTGCCTTATTTTCCCTCTGATGCATTGAAGGAACATATTCTTTTGCTACAAGATGAATCAATCATCTCTATATTTGTTTTCATTTCAATTGGCATTGGTGTTGTTTTACTTTCTTAAAGCATCCCCAAGCTTGAATTTATCTTAATTGTGTTTCATCTTAGTTTGATTTTCTTTCTTGGCTGATGTAATATGCATACAAATAAAATAAGATATTGCCATGTTACAAAAAATTGACTTAAAAGTGCATTTGTCCTGCACTCGTTAACCGATTGATCATCTTGTTTCAGCATGAACAAACAGAATGACTTTATCTTATTCACCTCGGTCCTCAGGATATTTTACACTCCAAACTCTGCAATGCACTTATTGTGGTCCATCACTTATTGCCTAACTTATGTTAGGGTTCAATGTTAATATCTGAAGTTGGTCCATTATAGCAATATTGATTTAGCATGAAATTCCTGCGGCCTTACTAACCTCGAGTCCTCGACAACCTGCTTTGCCCTTGGGCTCACTAACAACCATTCTGGTAGAACTTACTGGGCTTAGAGGTCCGGCAATACGAAATAGCTTACTGGTGTTGAGTCATGGATTAACGCATTGATCATCTTCTCAATTGCCAACGTCACACTTAAAATGTGTTATTTCGTGACCAGATGAATAAATTTATAGTGCAGAGCAAAGTTGCTACCATAGAGTAAGGATTCAAATCTCGGCAAAGTCGAGGAAAAAAATCCCTCTCCGCACGGGCCAACTATAGGTTTCTTATTTACATTTTCACAAATGGTCGTGGGGTCACTGGGTGGCGAATTCCACTTTTTTTGCTACCATTGAGGTGGTAAATTTATTCATTAGTATTGCTAACAAACATAGTTAATCAAATTCTATTTTTAACAGCTAGCTAATGGTGGAAAGTGGAACTAGAGGGACATTTTTTAATCTTGGCATATCCCATCCGACTCCTTATTAAAGTTATCCTATTTAATCTATGCACTACATTGATTGATTTATTGTAAAATTAATATGATTATTAGAAGTTGATTTTTTTGTTTGGATGTTTCAGTTGCTCTAGTTCACTTCTCTTTAATCATCCTCGTTTGTGCAGTTGGTAGTCCAATTTTTCTTTCTTTCTTTTTAAATGTCTACATTTAATTTTGTGTTCACGAGTGACAAATAATGTGAGTCATCTAGCCACCTGAAACCTGACACACATGGAAGTTGTGGCAACACTTAGTAAGATGATAGAGACTCGAGTTCCCAGATTCATTGTTTTTATCCAATTTGTAGGATCCTTGAACCTGTCCCATAGTTTATTTTCTGAGTGTCATATTTAATCTTCTACAGAAGCTATTCAAGGGATGTTATTCACGTCTTCTTGACATGCTAGAAGAATTGTTTGGTCTGCATCTTGAATAATACTTGGCATATACTGGAAGAGTTATAAGACTCTTTAGCAAAATTCTCTTTGTTTTTTTAAATAGTTCTCGTTATTCTTGCAGGATTGCGTAAGGTCACGAAATACATACATTCAATGACATTCTTTTACTCTCCTATATTGTTTGTTAGTCTCTCATTGCTATTTTTTCAATAAATCTTTTCTGAGAGCAAAATTTCTGTCTTTGCTGAAATGATGTAGCCTCCTTTCTTTTAGTTTCACACGTGCCAAGGTTCTCATTATATCTAGCTCTATGATTTTTGGTGGGTGTTTTCATTTGCACAATTTAGCAAGAACTTAGGAACAAAGTCTGCTTTGTGTTTTCTCTGTTTGAATTTGCCAGCCCTCCTGGCAATAACAAACAATCTTTGTTTGTTATAATTGAAATAGAAGATTTTTTTTAAAACAAAATCTGTTGTGTTTTTATGGTAAGATAGAGAGGAAGAAATTTATAAGCTCCGTGATTAATTTTCTTCAGGTGTTCAATTTTCATTCCGCTTATTGAACTACGAAGAAATTGCAAGTTTTTGAGTTGTGTTTTAGGACAAGAAAGAGGTGGAAATCTAGCCTATGTTAACGAAGGAAGCTTACTAGCTAACATATAAAATAAAACCTCAACATCACGCTTGTCTATGGTTTTGTTTATTGTATACATTGAAATCTTAAGTACGTATGTTTTAATTGCATTGTTTGTACTTGAAGTTTTTCTTTTGGTAAAAATTTTGTGTTTCATATGAGCACTGTAATTTATTATGAAATTTACAACATAAATTATTTATTTAAAATATTATGACTTGTTATAAACTCAAAAATAAATTTTTCTTATTGATTTACGTTTGAGCTTGATGATGAACACAAACAAAAAAAAAAAATAGACATGAATTATGGGCTTTGGTTGGATTCAACTTTTCTTAAAACTTTTTATTTAACAAGCTTGAATGTGGCTACACTAGGCTAAATTTAGATCATTCACAGCCCTGCTGAAATATCTATTTATAGTCAATAGAATAGTAGAAATGAACTCTAAATTATTGATTATGGAGGTTGCTAAATCTGACTGATACGGTTTGCATTCTTTCAGAGTTGCTCGAACTTCATCATCAGTAGCTTGCCAAGGTAAATATGAGTTCAGAAGGAATACAGCCGATCATAGCCTTAAGACATCATCTCGGTCAGATTTTGGTAATAAATTTTCAATTTTATGAAATTATGATAAGAAATTGGATCATCAGAAATTCATTGCGACCTGTCTTTCCTAGGGACAAGACCGACAAGTGGTTTGCTTGATTTTGATGATACAGGAGGATCTGGCAAATCATTTATTTTACCCTCAATGCAGAAGGCTATGTCGTGTGAATCAGGTCATGGTTCATCTTCAATTATCAGTAATGACGTTGCTGCATTGTCAGAAACTAAACCAAGTACTGCGCCAATTATGTGCTCCAAAGATTACATGCAACTCCATGCAAACCAAAGTCCAAGCTATTCTATTGTAGATGGCTGTATCGATAATGGGGCATCAGCAAGATCAAATAGTGTGCCATGTAATGGTAGACTGGCTGGCGATGATGGTGGTAAAGTTCCAAAGTCATACATCCCCAGCAACCATGCAGATCATGCCGAACGCTCTGATTCCAACAATTCGGTTGAATTTGTCCAATATTTTGATGAGGGCTATTGTAAAGTATCAGAACTCGATGACTGCCGTGAGTTAACTGAAGCTGTTGATGCAGACAGCAACAGCAGCCACTGCGAGAGAGAAAAACCTGAGGAAGATGGGGACAACAATGACGAAATGGTGGGAGGTGTATTCGCCTTCTGCGAAGAAGGTTTGATTTATATAGATATATCTGGTTCATAATTGCTGCTGGGTTTTACTCTTCTGTTCTCTGATTATGATAGTTATTTCTGCTGATACTGAACAGGTTAACGACGCATGGGACTGTCACCTACGGTTCTGTTGTTGTCTTCATCACCTTTTTTAGATGACTGATTCTATGTGAATGTACGTACTTAACACTACAACTCTTCTCTTTTCTATTCGATTTGATGTGGCAATCGAAGGTGAAACAATGTTTATACAAGTGAGCCCGGTCGATCGCAAAGTCCTGAATTTTAGTGCAGTGGGGAGACTGAAGCTGAACATATTCATCCATCTTCCTTCCGGCATTTCTCTGTATATTCTGTACATTTGGATTTCATTTTACGTCGAAAGACTTGCTGCCCTTCCCAGAGATTATCTCTGGCGAGGTGTTTACATGTATAGAAGCGTTTACTACTACGAACAAGGTGATTTATCAGCATTGAATTTATGTCCACTGCATTTTACTGTCGTTTGAAATTAGATTGGTAAACTTGTGCTGACAGATTGAATTTCTAGCAAAGGAAGTTATTTTTGAATGTTTTATCGAAAACTTCATGTGGAAAAGGGGAAAGAGAGCAACAATGCAGGGAAAAGATGATTTAGTCGACTTAATTTATGTCTTATTCGATCGACGATGCATACTCCGAACATTAGTCCCATATGAATGGTGGCTTCAACCGCGCCGCAAGTGGCCATTAAGTGGATGCTCACTGAGGTCTATAAAAGGAGAGCTAGTGAGGTAGAAGAACGACTATGAAGAAATCATCATTTTTGATAGACATGATCTGTTGACCGAGTTGTGCTTAGCCGGCAGCAAGCCAAGTCATATCGCCCAACCTAACCTATTGGTCAGATTGAATCTACTACGCTATTATGACCCAGATGGAAGCCTCTATCTGATCAATTAGCTAGTTAGCTCCACATCAGATCGAGTCAAGTGAGAAATAATTTAGTTCAGTTACTACTACTGCATTGGAGGTGTGGATGTGCGGATCAAAGAAAGGGTCGATTGCATATCTTTTTCGAATTGATCGAACTTTCTTTTACTTCCTTGTCGAGGGGCCTCAAATCTCTCCTACTTTACTTTCCGAAGTTCCTAATCTTTCCTACTTTCGTTCTTTCTTTATTATTATTTTTTGTAGATTGTTTTTTCATCTTAAAATTCTCAATTTCTGTAGACTCGATGGTAGATTTACATCACTATTACCCATTTCACACCGATCAGAATTAACGGTTGGACCTTCTACATGATTAAAGTATTTTGAATTTCAATTGTAGCATATGATAGAGTTTTTTTTCCTAGTGGGACGATAAATCTAAAAACGCTGGCTACTTCAATGGGTCGTGCGCTTTCCGATTTATCTTAATAGTATATGGGAAATTTCTATGAGGTCAGGTCAATCACATCTAGAAGTAGTCGATTCTAAGAATTGGATAACTACATTACCAAAAATAAAATAAAATTAGTATTCATTTCACGAGGCAAGATGTGATGGTAAAAGTAGGATTTACTTGTAGAGGATCGGATGCCGGTTCTTCCTACTAGGGTTAACGCAAGCGGTAAACAAACAAAAGAAAAATAATGCAATACAAGAAGAGCAATGCTAACTCAAGTCGTTTACTTGGTATCCACCTCCAGTGGAGGTGACTAATTCAAGGGTCCACACGTGTGCACAAGTCTTCACTATGAACTCGCTTCTTCTCGGTGAAGCAAACCTCTCACAAGACATTCTTCCTCTTACAAATGGAAGTGAGAATTAGGAGGAAGAAGAGAGCTGAAGATCTTGGGCAATTACAGAGGATAAGACACTAGATCACTAGCCTTCTTATGCCCAAGAGTCTTCCTTAATTAGGAGGAGAGAGTAGAGCATAAAGTTCACTCAGTTCGACACCAGTCGACTGGTAAACACACTAGTCGACTAGTGTAATTGTTGCTCTTTTACAATGACTCTCCGTAGAATTCGCGATTTTGCCAACGACTTATTACTAGTCGCTGCCCAGTCGACTGCCCTTCATTGTCATCGAGCACAGATCCTTTTGTGTGTTTCAAACCCTAGCAACAGTCGACTGGTCATTATGTCAATCGACTGACATATTACATCTCTCACACACATCCTCTCCGGAGTCACCCTTTGAATCCCTCTTCCTTGGCTTTCATTCCTCGGATGCATACAAGCCCGCGGCTCGTCTCCATATCATCCTTCGCGTTGCCTTGAAGTTTGCTTCCTCGGTTCTACTATGTTGCTCCTCGTCCGACGGTCCCTTGGATGCACCATCTTTCACCAACTCAAGAATCTGAGCCCTTGGATGAGATCTTCATGTATTTCTCCAAGTCCTAAATGACTTAAACACATATCAAAGCAACATGATAACCTAACTTAAACGCTTAACACACACATCAAAATATGATTGGATTTACATCCTTTGCATTTACGCCTCCAGGTTGCCAAAAATATCAATCGATGGCTAAAGAAGATTTCTAGCCTCTCCTGAAATAATAGCACTAAACTCACAGGACACAGAGAGTATTCAACACATAGCACATAGATATAGGAGATATGAAATAACAAGGCACTCAACCAATTTTTATTTTGATTAAAAAATTAAATATACAATTTAAAAATAAGGAATAAAATACATAATGATAATAAGAAAGAAAATATAAAATATTTTTGGATTATCTATATGAAAAAATAAAAAATTATTCACATGTCTAGAGTAACATATATGATAATCAACTAATGTTAATATAAACAGTCCCCGACAACAGTGCCAAAAACTTAATACGAATTCGCAAGTGCACAAAAATGTTGTCAATAATATAAAAGATTATCATATACACAGGGACTGTGATTAAGCATCAGTTGACTTTGCACAGTGAATTATCTAGACAATTGAAGGTTTGGTTGTGTTGAGAAGGGAAAAAGTGCAAGAGAGAAGAGAGAGAGGAAGAGGGAGGTTGATCCTTGGAGGTGGAGAAAGATTCTAGGGCTTAAGTTTCCTTGTGATGGTAGTTGACGTGCTATGGATAGCTAATCTCCTAGTCTCGATACTATGTCTTATAGGTGATCTAGCTAGGTAACCAACACTACCCCGTGACTGTGTATCAGTTTATCTTCCTTATTTGTATTCAATACTAGTAAGACAGGCAGGTAACCTAAAGAGTTTGGTTTACAAATCGTCTTGTCACTAGGCTCCCTGGTCATACGTCTCTAGGTTAACCAAACTCTTCTTAGTATAGAATTAAGAAGATTTCATTAAGTACATAAATCTACCATGTATAGAATTGTCTTCCCTTAAGAGATTTTACTCTACATGAAAGGAGAGATATACCCTTTGTCACCGAGGCATTGCCACTTCAATTTAGAGCACCCCCATCTTAAGAGATGAATAATATATACATTTATTCAATCAAACAAAATAATCAAGCACACAACCTTCACTCAAGCATTTCATTGAAGAAAAATAAGGCATAAGCATATCATTAAACTAGGGAATCAACATATTCAAAGAGTTTACATCAATACACATCACAAATACTCCCTACATCCTAAGAATCATAGATATACTTCATTACAAGGATATTACAACCAATAGACAATAGATTAAGCATTCCACAAACGAATACGTGAAGATGAGGAGAAAGGAATCCTTATCGAGATAGCGATGATCTTCTTGGTTGCTCTCCTTGCTTCAGATCATGGACAGATTGTCGGAAGAGCTTCTTTGTGTAGATCTAGGGTTCCCCCAAAGAGGAGAACCCTTCTCCAAGTCTAGGGGCGGAGTCCCAAGCCAAAGATGGAAGAAAAAAAGAGATACTCCCTTTATATAGAGGTGTTGCCTTGCCCCACACGGTCCATTGCACAGCCGTGTAGATCTGCACGACCATGGACAGGACACGCGGCTATGCATTCCCGCACGATCATGCAGGGTTTTTCCTTGGAAAAGGCGTACGGTCATTCACAAGTGCACGGTCGTGCAAGACTCCCTACTAGATCAACACACACAGCCAGGTGCACGGATGTGCAATGTTGCATGACCGGGAGGGGATTACCTTAGGAAATTGTCACACTGTCGTCTAAAGTTACACGATCGTGCAAGGTCTTCTTCTGAATTATCTACATAGTCATGCAGGGTTTCATGCTAGAACTTTGTACCCTCTCCTCCATAGTCGTGTAACAGGGCTCATGGCCATGTGAGCCCTATTCCTGCTCTGTGTGCTGAAATTCTTCCCCTTTTATTCCATTTTTA
>JBBPFQ010000002.1:874497-887346 GCA_037974815.1 Kaempferia elegans
TTTTTTATAAGTTGTAATCCTTTGTGTTGATGAATGACATAAATGAATAAATATTTACCAATTCAACTTTTCTCATAATTTTTTTCTTATTTAAAATAATTAAAGATAACTTTAATCCAAAGAATTAGACCTCAAAGTTTATATTTTAAAAAGTAAATTTGTAATTTGTGACTCGTTCTCCTTTAGAGTGACATAGGAGAGAATAAATTTCTTCTCTCACAAGTGGATGAACCTGATTTATATAGATTGGTTAAATCAAATTGATTTGATTATTTAATTGTACAAAAAGTCCTTCCATTATAGTCCCGTCAAATTTAGTTATTTTGAACTACTCTAATTAATAATACATGTTAATAAAACATCACCAGAATTAGATTTTTAACCGACTATTTTCATAAAAGTTTATTAGAACCATTTTATTTATTAATGGAGGACCAATAGTTTGGTGAAGGTCAGACTCCTTATCATGTCAGAACATTCAAAAAATTATAAATACATATTTCTAGACATCTATTCATATGTGACTCAGACATATGAGTAACTAACTTAGGATGTCATTTTACATTTTAATATTTTATATGTGTATCAATCTTCGTACAAAAATATATATAAAGTTTGCGACCAAGAAGAAAATAATGTGGTACGAAACTGAATAGATAATTATCATAAAAATGCTAAAGTTTACTTTACTGTCAAAATAAAAAAATAATTATTTTTTTCAAAAATAAAAATTAAATTATTTATCAAAATCATATTATAAATCAATTTCCAATCATAGATGATCTAGTGCCACTCGGCGCGTTCTCATGCTTCATTACGTTACAAAATTTGAATTACGTTGTTACAGCTCTGACAACTTAAAACTACCCGTTGGTCCTACATAACTTTTTACGTTACAGATCTGACAACTTAAAACTACTCGGTGGTCCTACATAACTTTTTTACGTTACAGCTCTGACAACTTAAAACTACCCGTTGATACTACGTAACTATTTTCACCCGAACGTTTATCGCGCAGGGTACTGGTAGGGTCGGCCTCTGTCCAGTCATATTGGAGGTAATGAAGTAAGTTATAATTCCCATCTCTGGTTCATCTCTGCTTCTCGTTAACTGTGTGATCGTTCGAAATCCTAAGGACCTCTTCGCCCAAACCTAGGCATGGCATCGACCAGGACTCCCTCCCACCGGTACGCCTCCGTCGACTCGCGTTCCTCCTCCGACCCCTCCCCTCTCTCCTCCGGTCGCAAGAATTCCGGCGAGAGTCTCTCATACTTGCGCCGCCTCATCGGAAATGGAGGAGGCCGAGGAACCTCGGATACTGCGCTTGCAGCCGCACCCCGGCCCGAGAACTACTATGGTGCCCTCGTTACGGTACGGGAGGGCAAGAGCGAACGTAATAACTTCGGCAGCTTGATGAAGAAGCTCGTGGAAAAGCGGACTAACCCGAAGCTGGGATCGGGGGATCGCTTGGTTCTAGCTGCTCCGGATGATCTGATAGCAAAGGAGCTCAAGAAATACTCCAAGGGCACGCATTTATCGGCCCTGTCGAAGAAACTTTCCCAGAAGGGTGGAGCGGCGGAGAAGGCGCTTACTGAGGTTAAGACTAACACGAGGACGTTGGCCATGGTGCTGCGCAGCGAGAGGGATCTTCTTGCCCAAAACAAGGAGTATGAGGTAGAGATCTCGGAACTACGACTTCTTATGGAGGAGAAGGATAGAGAAGTAAGTACATCTACTACAAATGACTATACCTTATCATGATAAACAGATGATCTTTTTTTTTTGTCATAAACGACTTGAAAACAAATCCATTAATACAATCACTCGTATTCTTCTATGTTCGTCATTGGTTAATCTGCCTGAAAACAGGAGACACATTTGTGCTACTTAAAATGATTCATCAGATTATTGGCATCGTAGTATTATCATACTATGTGATTGTATTGATTTGCTCGATCAATTATCTATATTTTTCTCTGTGCAGGTTGAGAAATTGAAAGACATGTGCCTGAAACAGAGAGAAGAGATAAAGGCATTAAAGGATGCGATACTCTTTCCGGATGTTATAAATTCGCAACTGCAGGAGCTGCTAGAAGAGCAAGATTTTGAGTTGAAACAGGCAAAAAAAGTCATCCCAAGCCTTCAAAACCAGGTTACATCTCTCACTGGACAGCTCCAGTGCCTTGCAGCTGATCTTGCTGAGGTAATTGCTGCTCCTAAATGATCTCAAATTTGAACTTACCTGCAAGTGGTTTTATGATTCTGATAGATGGAGGGAGCATACTCTTATATGATTTCCACATAAAACCAATCCCTAATATTTGGAACCAAATGTTTAGCTAGTTCAGATATGAATTGTTAAAGTTGTGATATTGTTCATGTAGACACAATATTTTTTGTTTCTGAAAAGCTATATCTTTACCTTTAAATCATGATGAGATAAGGGAGCATGTTGAAGTTACGGTTTTCTAGTATATTAGCTTTACATAGACAAGTATAGTGGTTCTTTATCTCTATATATTTAGAAGACATCCTCTTCCTAATAATTTTTTTGATGGGATGAGCTTCATCCTAGTTTAACATTTATAAACTAAAAAATCAAGGACATAAAATTCACAAAAAGGAGTTCAGGATATAACATGAGTTGTATATTTCACTTGTGGCATACTTGGTTATGTATGTTAAAACTTAGGAGGGAGCCCGATCACACTAAAAATTCTAAGGCACTAAGGTGGGTGAGAGATTTATTGTTTTTCAACATTTAGAGATGTAAGACTAAGAGGTGAAGTTCTCTCCTCACTCCTACTCTTTAACTGGACCCTCAGGCCCAAAATTGATAGAGGTGAAGCTTTATCTTTGTACCATGTTAAAGTTCTTAGATGGAAGATCTCTTAGTATTTAAGCATATTTTAAGAACTCTCATCAGCAAATATGAGATTAAGAGGTTAGGTTTCCTCTCCTTCTCACTTCTTACTTTATTTACAATGTCCATGACAACATAAAAAGGAAACTATTTATTCTTCCATTAAATATGTATCACATTGGTGTGATTTATCAATGCATATGAGACAGTCCAACCTTTATCAATACACAAAGCTTAGCTAATAGATGTATAACATATCTTATAGTTATTTGAATATTCAGTAGCATTGTCTATTATAATTGAAAAGATTAACTTTGACCTTTGGAAGATCAAATCGGTAAGGATCAATAGAAATATGCCAAAATGCTCTTTTAGACCAATGTAATGAAGAAAGCCCAAACATAGGACGAAACCTGAATGAGAATGAGACCTTGATTCAACCAATAGGATTTCTACAAGCTAAAGAGATTGAAAAAGCAAAGGGATTTACATAGACTAGAAAAACTAAATCATGCTAAGTGGACTACTACATCATGTATATATAGGACACAATAATTTTTCACCTTTTTTATGCTCCTGTCTTTATGATTGTTGCCAGTTAGAACTTTCTTGCTTTTGGTTTCTACTTTTATTAAATACTATGTTACAATTCATACATCAAATTAATTTCTTTCTTGTACCTTACTTGGAGACCCTATTTTTGGCAGGAGGAATTTATTTTGTGGGATACCTATGGCTTTCCTATTGATTTAACTCAGGTGAAGTGTTTAAGTCAATGCATATGTTTTACCATCTCTTGTTATTGAAATTTTTTCCCAACATCTATTTCTTTAGTTAATGGCTGAAGAAAGGGGACTTACAGTTGATGTGGAAGGTTTTAACATCGCTATGGAAGAAGCCAGACAGAAGGCTAGGAGTGCTCGCAGTAAGGTTTTATTTGGAAGACGGACTTAATGACCATGATGCATTAATAATGCTTGCTCATCTTTATTTTTTGTGAGGAATACCTCATTGTTGATTAACTAATTGAGATATTAAGATAATGAATAACTTTCCGAGATTTTATTGATTTGAATAAATTTGAAGACTTACTACAGATAAAACACATTGTAGGCCTAGGATAAGAAAAGGAATATGGTACTTGAATTGAGCAAGATTACATATTTGATTGTCACTGTTCGTTCCATGTTGATTATGTACTAGTGTAATTTTTAGAAACAGCTGCAAGACCCTCTTCTCAACTAGTAAGTGATAATTTGAAAAAAGTATATTTACTTTTTTTACCTTAGCCTTTATGGTAGTTTTGCTACATGATATTGTAGTTGAAATCAATTATCAATTTGAATTTTGGAGACTTGCTTCTATTAGTCGGGTTGATGATGACCAAACTCATGAGTGCCTCTTGAATGACTTCAGAGAATTTAGATGCTAACTAGAAATGAGAGGGACAAGACACTTTTAGAAGTAGAAAATTGACATTGCTATTTATTAGGAATTCCATCTTGATGAATATTATAGTTCATTCTTGTAACTAGCATAATTTATCTATAGACATGATGAAATTGCATTGATGTACTGAACCTTAATCCTCGTTGATTTTAAATTCAATTTGATCTGCTTAAAGCTTGTAAATTTAGTTTATGGTGTTGTTTGGACTGGATTGCCAACGTGCTACCTTGGAACCAGTATGGATGCTAGTGGCTCGGAAACTAAGGTTGACTTGTATAACCTTATGTACTGAAATCCTCTTTGGTTTCAAATTCAATTCAATCTGCTTAAAGCTTGTAAAGTTAGTTTATAGTGTTGTTTGGACTGGATTGCCATCAGCGACAATGTACTACATTGGAACTAGTATGGATGATAATGGTTGGGAAACTAAGGTTGACTTGTATAACCACTAGTAGTGAAATTCTCTTTTTGTTTTAAATTCAATTCTATCTACTTAAAGCTTGTAAATTTAGTTTATGCTGTTGTTTGGACTGAATTGCCATCAGCAACAATGTACTACCTTGGAATTATTATGGATGCTAGTGGTTGGGAAACCAAGGTTGACTTGTATAACCACTTGTACTAATTTTGAATTCACTTATCTCCTCTGTTTGTCAGTGCTATTTGCGAATTGCATCTGCTATATCATGCATATTTTTAATAAACAATTTTCATTTTTAGATTGATCCTTTCCGGACTTGTTTGATATCTACATGAACCTTGTTGTAAAATTTTCCTAGGCTGTTAAGATATTCTAAATTTATTGCATTTCAGTTGTCATGATATTTCTGTCGCTTTATGTGCTTGGCAGGTGGTTGGGGAATCCATTGTAATGGATGCTGATGCTACATCTGAGTTGCATAAGAATGGTGTGGCTACAACAGATGATAGTTACAAATTTATATGGAACCAGGTTTAAAAGAAAAATAAGTTTTGTTTTTTCTTTGGCTAGCAATAATTCATTTATTGACAAGAAAAAGTAGCTTGAAATTTTCTTAGTTGCATTCTTTTGAATTATATGATCATTTGAAAAAGATGTTATCTTTTTCATATTTTAAGCTTAGCATTTGATATGCACTTAGGTTTTCTACAAAGAAAAACTCAAAATTGCAATTTTTTTCTTGGTTGTTTATTCTTGTTATCTCAGGCCAATTCAGTTGCTATGCTAGCTTAGAAGCTCTGTTGACTTATATTGCAATTAGGTTATCTGTTCCTGCTTGGGCAAAGTATTGGCTATATTGCGATGCAAGATAAGTAATTAATACAGAATCTATTTTTAATTAGGAGCATGAAAGTGTGGTTAAAGCTATATACACTGGTAGTGAGTTCATAGAGACTGCTGCTCCTGATGGAGCTGACATTGGCATCGTATTGGAAAGTACAAGCTTCTATGCTGAACAGGGAGGACAGGTAACGTGTGCTTCTCAACTGATAAATATCTCCAGATTTTGTAAATCAACTCCTTTTGATTGTATCTTACTAAAAGTTCAGTTGTTTCTCCTCTTTTCTACTTCCATTTGCATATCTGAATAGTCTTTTGCCTTCTGCACAATTTTTTTCTTGTCCAAAGCATTTGTGTGGCCAAGGAATTAAATTGTTTCTGTCACACATTTTTTGTGGATATGGAAGTTGTATTCAGTGGGCATAAAGTAATGGCATGAGACATATTTTGCTGTGGACATGGAAGTTTTATTCAGTGGGCACAAAGTAATGGCTTTTTGAATCATCAAAATACTGATGTCCAATGTTGGCATTATCCAGATCCTTCCTACTTATAAACATAAATAGGTTATATGATCAGACTGTAGGATTGTAATGTAAGATCAAAGATTCTATATTTTTATTAAAATATTTTGGAGCTATTTTTTTTTATTTCTATGTTTTATCATGTATATTAAATTAAGATATATAGCATAATATGCACATTTTATACACTATCATTACAATATCACGATGCATAAATAAACTTATTCAGATAGTAGATATATACAAAATAAAATAGAATTGTGAGTGTTCCATATCTATATAGTAAGTAGTAACTTCAATAAGATGGACAGTAATGACATGCATGAAAAAAAGTTGTTCTGCTTAGTTCTTATCTTATGTAATTTAAAATTTCCTCAAATGATATGAAATGGGAAAAAAATCCGTTGTAGTAAATATCAATGTTTAAATGCCTAATTTTATGTGCATTTTTTCTATTTATTCATGGTTGGGACGGAGATACTATATTTGAACAGTAATCAAGTATATGATCGGATCTTAGGATTGTAGCCAAATTAAGATTCTATTTAGGATGTGGATATTTTAGGTCAGTTTGGATCATAGGATCTTGAACTCCTAAGGTCCGAAACACAATTTTGACCACTATGGTTATATCCATTTCATGAACTTAAGTCTATAAGAAATCATTACATGAGTCTGTGCATGAAAAATGTAGTATGGAACATGCTCTGAGACAGTGATATGAAGCTCAATTCCCATGAAATTGGAAAGAAAACAATGAAGGCCTCAGGATGAAATAGAAACTAGTATAATAAAATGATAATCTCTTCCATCTGCACGTGTTGTCATAAACTAATTCTATGGCTTCCTGTACCAGAATCTGTCATGTTAACAGCATCACATAACCTGAAAATAGTCGAAGTGGATGATGTTCTAAGTTATGAATATACTAGCAATTGTGACATTGCCACTTTTGATGCCTTTTAATGTATATCAAATATAATAAATATATGGTTTGATCAGTTGGATTGTATTAACTTCCTTTTGAATTAACACTATTTTTGTGTTTTGTCATCCTTGTGTTTTTGTTTATTATTGTGGGTGTTTCAATTTACTTTGATTTTGTTTTGCTTGGTGGGGCTTTTTCCTAATTCTACTGATCAAATATGACACTTCACTAATTTCCTTTATTCCCATCCTCAGATCTACTTTGACATTTGTACAAGAAACATAATCTTTCACTTTCTTTGCTGTAGATATATGATAATGGGTCAATTGAAGGGTCATTTGGATCATTTATAGTAAATAATGTTCAAGTTTATGGAGGCTTCGTTCTTCATATTGGATCTGTTAATGGAGGGAAGGGATTGTATGTTGGTGATAAAGTAACATGCAAGGTTAAGTATACCCATTATTTGAATGTCCTTGTGTTGGTTTCCTAGACCAATGTAAAGTATTTGTTATCCTCGCAGGTTGACTATGATAGACGGTCTTTGATTGCTCCTAACCACACATGTACTCACATGCTTAACTTTGCTCTTAGGGTATGGCTTAACCCTGATTTTCATGTTTCTGGATTTGTGGGATTAGCCTTGCTATTTGTTATTTATGCTTATTTTTGACTGAAAGTAGGAAGTGCTTGGGGACCATGTTGATCAAAAAGGTTCAATTGTTCTTCCTGAGAAGTTGAGATTTGATTTCTCTCATGGTACTAGTCATTTCATATTTATGTAATTCTTTTTGTTAAATTTGAGCATTCAGGGACCTTATTTATTAACAAAAATTTAACAGGAAAACCTGTGCATCCTGAAGATTTGAGAAAAATTGAGTCAATTGTAAACCAACAGATCAAAGATGAATTGAATGTGTATGCAAATGAAGTGACCTTGACAGCTGCGAAGCGCATAAATGGATTAAGAGCAGTTTTTGGTGAAGTAAGAGCTATCTTGTTCTGAATAATTTAGCTTTAATTTTTAACATGCCTTAGGTTTTTGTAAAAAAACTTGGGGTGTTCTGTGAACCTAAATACAATGTCTATTGTTCTCATTCTTAGATCTATCCTGATCCTGTGAGGGTTGTTTCAATTGGACGTAAGGTGGAAGATCTTCTACAAGATCCTGACAATAAAGAATGGTTATCCATATCAACGGAATTATGTGGAGGTGTGATATTCTTTTTGACATTTATGGTCTTTTCCTGTTTTATATAGACACTAGTTTTCTCTGCCAGGAACTCATATATCAAACACACGAGAAGCTAAGGCATTTGCCCTTTTATCGGAGGAGGGAATTGCTAAGGGAGTAAGAAGAATAACAGCTGTTACAACTGAATGTGCATTCAAGGCATTAGAGTTGGCTTCCTCTATCTCTGCTGAAATTAGTGAAGCGTCCAAATCAGAAGGAAGCTTACTGGAGAAGGTATGGATGCATCTTTGATCTGAGTTACTGTATGCAGATCCTGTCACAGCAAGCTGCTACTTGCTGTGGACAAATAATACTTGTTAAGCTCATGTCTTCAATTCTGGATAAGTGGAGTCATATATTCACTATTTAATTATTGAGAAGTTTTATCTTCAAGGTCAAGGTTAATACTTGCACCCCTAACTCAGGAATATAGTTGACCCTATTTTGGATTGCAATATCCTACAATCTATTGAAAATTGTTCACCAAAATGTCATCTCAAAGTTGTCTATTAAATTATAATCCATAAACTGCGTTAATTGCTCCATATACTAGGTTTTTATATAAATTTTCCATTATATTAAGTTGGTTAAGTGACATATTATTCAATTTTGGTTGATTTCCAATACTTGGCACTCATGGTTGCTTTTTGTTTATATATGTTTTAAAATTAAAATTTGGATGAATAAATGAACTGAAATAGCTGGGTCATGACTGCTTGTTTATCTAAGTATTTGCAAAATTCAAATGAAGCAATCTACAGAATGTGCTTTCTGTCATGTATTACAATTGACAAAAAAATAATAATAATTAGAATCAGATAACATGACAAAATATCATTAAAGTTTTTGGCCTGAAAGGGGCTCTTTAATGCAAGCTCTACTGAAGAATTACCACTACAACAACTATTACTGCTTTTACTATAACAATAGTATTGTTTATCTACTATACTTTTGATGTTAGATCAGCTTCTTTCAAATCCACATTAGATTGGTCAGGGCAAGTGAAAAATTCTGACACGTTATTTGTTCCACTGCTTGTCTATTTTTGTTCACTATGGTGGCAAAGCAATCATGATGTTTGCATTTAGCAATGAATCAGTGGAAGTCAGCTGTGGAGAAATATCTTGTTATATTTCTACTTTACTTCCTCACTCCCTTTTCCTCTTTTTATATCCTGATTCTTCCCTTAACCATTTCAGATAGTGGGTAAGGAATTCCATGTTTGATATCGAGCTAACCCAACCATCAAATGTTAACGTAATCCTAGTAATTTCTACCATCCCAATTTAACTATAATCTGGATCCTGATTTTGTGAGAAAACTATCATATTTACAGAATTCTATATACCGACAGCCAAAAATCTGTTGTGCTTCTTGCTTGGAAACTTTTCACACATAATGTGAACTGCAAATTTGTATTGATGCTGGTACTCGTGCGGTGCAATTTCTATTAAACTATTGCCTGTTCTTCAGGATAAGGTGAATTTTACCCTAGTACATTCAGTAGCACATTTTCTTGTTGGGGGTATAAACTCACATCATTCTTTCTGCCTTTTCTGGCACAAGTGCTTACAATAAATTTACTGGTTAATGTTGATAACTTGTGATATTGCACTCCATTCTCTCTGTCATATGTATTTCTTAATCCTCAATTAGATTGGCAAATAGCTTTCCTATGTTTTTTCTTTCTATTCTTTGACAATAATCATCTTCCTAAAGCTGATGATGCACAGTTCATTATCTCATTCTCGTATATGTTAATACGTAACTAACATGATGTATATTGGCAATTAACTTCACAGTGTTATTGTCTCCTATTTTGTAACATAAATCAAGCTGCATTTAATTACTTGGCATAAGGAATAGAATCTATAATAGATAGCTAATGGAAGGGATACTGATGATCAATCCAGTTCCCTAATTATGGTTGGTCTTCCAGAATCATGCTAACCGACATCCTAAACTCCAATTTTTTACTTAATTTCTCGGGTTGCCAATATTTTTATACTTAAATATCTTACTTTTTGTAAGGTATATTAAACTTTGTTTTTCTGTCTTTTTGCAGAAAGTTGCTGCTCTGAAAAGTAAAATAGATGCAGCTTCCATTCCAGCAGCCTTGAAAGCGGATCTCAGAACCAAAATTTCCCAATTGGAGGTACGTATGGTGTTTTGCGGATCCTTGAACTTTTTCCAGAGTGGCCCACGTGGAAACTTATTTTTTTGTAACACATCTGACCAGGATGGCATTAGAAAGTTGAAAAAGAAGATTGCTGAAGAAAATGTTCAGAAAGCAGTTAAAGCAGCAATTGATGTTGCCAAAATCGCTGCTTCTGAAGGAAAAACATTTTGCATCACTCAAGTGGATGTAGGACTTGATACTGCTGCAGTGCGCGAAGCAGTCTTGAAGGTTTTGGAACAACAGGTGAATCTCTTTGAACGCCTAACTGTGTGTTTGAAAGAACTAAGTACTTGCAGAAGCCTTTTTACTAAGAAAAAAAGATCCAGGAGGAAATTTAAATTTCTTTGTAGAATCTATCCTCTGATATATTGGCACATGGTCAATGACTGCCTTGCAAGCATGAGATGTTCTCAACCGCTTGGTACTGCTTTATGTTTAACTGAATAGAAACATTGTCTTCTGTAGTATGCTGCACTATTAACAGACTTATTTCCTTGTGTCTTGCATTATGTGATTTTCACTTCCATATGTACTTGCGGAAACAATTTACCATTGTTATTGCTTAGTTTCTACTCACTTATATACATTTCACTTTCTGTGCGTCACTGATATTTTGGTACACTGGTGGATTTACCGTAGAGGCTACCAATTATGGTATTCAGCACTGATGAGACATTGAACAAAGCTGTGGTGTACGCTGGAGTACCAAACAGCGGTCCAAAGAATGGGCAAGTAGTTTTGGAGTGGCTTAACGAAGTTATGAAGCCTCTTAAAGGAAAGGGAGGTGGCGGTAAAAACGGCATTGCCCAGGGCCAAGTGAGTTCGATACTTACTAACACAATAGCAGATATCAAAATGAATTTGTTTTCTAATTAAAAATTCTAACCATGACATGTTTTTGCAGGGGAATGATGCATCTTGCCTCAGTGAGGCAATGGACATTGCTGCAAAGTTTGCTTCGCTGAAGCTATAGCGTATCTGGATTAGAACAATGGAAGCTGATTAATTTGTAAGATATTTGCCTAGTGACTAATGGTTTCAAACCAGTACCAGTTCTAGCTTTTGCCGCTGAACATTCTTAACGGCTAAGCATGATATTTTATCAGTATTTATTTGTCTTTTTCTCGTTCCAAAACATTCTGGTACTGATATGGGATAGTTTTTTCTTTCATTTTAGCATTAGAATTTTTTGCTGATTCTGGTTATTGTTTGTTGACGAGTAAAGTAAAATTTACATTGTGCTATAGTATTGGGTTTTCTCTATAATGACAACGTCACAAGCCTGTCTACCATCTTTTTAATTGCTTCTATTTATTATTTGTTTCTTGTAGAAAAATGTCTCCAAATATTCTTCTGTGTAAAATGCTTGTGTGGAATGTTTCATACGTTGATTTCAACGTGAACTCCTCTGCGAGTTAATTTCTGTTTGAAGAAATTTGCATGACTAATGATTCTCAAACAATTATTCACAAATTCTTCAGATAAATTTGTATGGGCAACTAACAAACTGCTAAAGAACTTTGGGAGAAATTTTTGAAGTTGCACGAATGAACCTCAGAAGTTAAGTTAGTGAAATGATATCTCCTCTGAAATTAACTATCAAATCTCTGGATGGAAATTAAAATGATAAAAGAGTGGCTCAATTGTACATAAAGATCAAGGAATTGATCATTGGACTTGACAACCTTTAAGAAATGATAACGAATCAGGACTCAATAAGGTACGCTCTATGTACATTCTTGAGAACACTTGAATGGACGTCGATAGTAGACGGTAACTACATTTCTAAGAATCCCGAGGTAAGTATTTTAGAAAATTTATTTTTTACTTTTGAATTACTTGAGTTTAGATGTGCAAACGTAAGAAAGTACAAGGAGCTAAACCATAATAATGCCCTAAACACAAGAAAGGTTGAACTAGATTCTGAGTCCTCCCTTGACGCAGATCAAGAAGTGTACATTGTAAGAAAGTTTAAAAAGTTTTTTAAATCTAACAACTGTGAGATGTAAGCTAAGAAAAATCTATGAGATAAAAGAAAATTCAGATCATACAACTGTGACGAAGAGGTGTTTTTAAAGGATAACTGCCAAGACTGAAAAACAAAGGGTCAAACAAGTCCAAATACAAAAACCTCGACGCCACGTGGGACAAAACATCGTCATCTAAGTCCAAAAAAGAAAAATACTATTAGGACAATTGTCGCTGAGTCTAATTGATAGTTTAACTAATCTTGAGTTGACTTAAGTTTTAATTTTGATATTTGATAATATATGGAGATTGCAAGTGCAATTGTCTATTAAGAGTATTTTTGGTCAAAGGTTTACTAGAAGTCAAATAGGTTAAGATTGACTCGATACTTGATTGGAAAGTCCTAACTAGAGGTTAGAAAAGATGCAACTTGATTGGCAAAT
>JBBPFQ010000002.1:952181-973986 GCA_037974815.1 Kaempferia elegans
ATTTCTATTCACTAACATGTATGTCTCTTTTACCTATTTTTTGATTTATTATTTTCTTTGTCTCTTTACTTGTTTAAGTTGGATGGTGGCCCAATTATGGTGGTGGCACTCCAAACTTACAAAAAAAAAATGGCAATGAGGTTTCTCTCTTTGATAAGTAGTTCATCGGGGTGTGAAAGAAATTGGAGCCAATTTGAAGGGGTAAGTAGTAATTCATAAATTGTGTTATTTATTCTTTTCTTTTTGTTTTTAATAATTTTCCAATTGTTTAGATACATACTAAGAAGAGGAATAGGCTTGAGACATCAAGATTGAATGATCTTGACGTCAAATTTAACACCAATCTTATGAAAAAGAAAAGTAAAAGAGAAATGACCGGAGATTTGCTTATATTCTCTCAAGCTAGTGAAGCTCAAGATTGGCTTGTTGATGATGGTGAAGACGAGGTTGAGCTAGGTTCGGGACTTACTTGGAGAATGGTGGCGAAGGCTTCAGGAGCGGATGAAGTGCTACCACCAAGGAGGAGCACAAGGAACATATCCATTAGAGAACTTGATGAGGATTTAGATACATCGGAGGGGGAAATGAAGAAGATGTTGATTTTGAGTCCGATGATGAGAGTATTATGATGTAGTTGATGGTGCATATGTAGATAATTTAGAAGATTAATTATGTTGAGTTTAATACTTGTTGGTTTGTTATCATGTTAGGTTGAAACTTTAAATTTTAAACTTAGACTTTTGGTATAACTAACAATATTACTTTCAATATGGTGATGAAATTTTTTACTTATCTTGTTAGTTGCATTTATATATTTATTTGTACCTTATATAAATTGCATTGTATTGCATAAAAATATTTAACCGCCTAGGCCGCCGAGGTAGTAGGCAGTCACGGACCGCCCGTCACCGCCTACCATCATTTACAACATTGGTTGGAACAAACAAAATATTTGAAACTCGACTAATCGTCATTAGTCGATTGATGGGGAGGAGCGATCGATTATCATTGAGCTGGATGGAACCATTAGGCTAACAAAGTATGGCAACGTTTGAATCTTGATTAGAGCAATTGACTGATGGGAGCAAGCAGTTGACTAGTAGGAGGGTTTCAACCCCAACCAGAAGCCTATAAAGGAAGATTTCATGGAGGATTCTGAAAGTCAGATCTGGGAGGTCTTAGGGGAAAATGTTGTTGCATTCCCGACCTTCAAGCGACAGTCTAAAATAACCACAACGCAAGCAAAGCAAAGATTTTTGTGTAAATTATTTATTTACGTTGTATTCGTTTTCATCATTATCTTTATATCTAGTTCTTGTTGTTTGTAAGAATAAGTGTGTAAGAGATTTCTCCGCCTCCAGAAGGTATCCAAAAATGAGAAAGAAAAGTGGTGATACCACTAGGATGCTAAGCCGTGGAGTAGACACTGGGGATTTCAACCAACGTAAAATAGAGGCGTTGTGAGATTTTTTATGTTTGTTTCTTTTATTTGTCGTTGCGTATTAACCTTTTGTAGACAAACATACGATTGACAACACGAACGAAGTGAATCACTATAACCCAGCAACATCAACGATCTCAACATATTATCCCTGTCAACACAATATCCCGACATCTCATACATCTCTAGTTCTCTTGCAATATATGTTCTTCCATAGAATCGAAGATGGTTCTCAAGTACCATATGTGCTCCTTCAAAGTTTGATTCTAGTTTACTATGTTATCAAGGTTCAACCCCAGATACTTTCAAAAGTTCATGGAAGTTGGAACCATAGTTTCAAATTTCATTCCATGCTGGTTGGCATTGGCACAATTTGTCATCCTGCCTGCCAGCGGGCACAAAAGAAGAATTGGTACTTCCTCTATACAAGTGGACGAGCAGAACAGATGTGAGAGGTGATTCACATGCTACAAGGGTCTTCTGCAAGCAACAAACATTCTTCTGAATTCCTTGTGGCTCCTTCCTCCTCAGTGCCACTTGCACCATAATGTCAGCACATAAGCATAGTACTGAACTTACAACTGATTAATCTCCTAATCGGGGACCAAAACTCTTAACACAAAATTAAATTTCAAACCTTAATTGAAATAATTAATTGGACAAGGTACAGAACATGGATACTGCATTTGTAAGTCTAAACAACAACCAAAAACAGAAAGCACGTAGCAAGTCACATAATTGGTTTTCCTTCCATATTCTCACTTGTCATAACCAGAAGTTAGATATAGTTTGATAAGTACTTTGCCTTGTTCAACTAAACTACAGAGTGCAAGTTCTGTCATTTTTTGTTGGAGCAACAAGGCCAGGAGGAAGCTTATGAGGCCTGAATCATCCCTCTGTTGAGGAACTAGTATATTTAGTTCAGAAGATCTAGAAACTCAAGATAGAACATTCTATAAGAAGGTTTGGCACCAGTCATCGGCTCAATTTTTATGGTGCACAGTTCAGATTGTATATTATAGGTAAGGTGTGTTGTGAATTGTGATATCACACGACTTAACCATGCCAAGAGGATAGTACTTACTTGTGTAAGACTAAGAATGGATTAAACCCCCACCCTCCAAGAGAATTGGACTTTATGCACTCTCAACACTAATAAATGATAACTTGGTTTAGCCAAAGAGAGTAAAATATATAATGATTAGGACGGGATCAGTTGATCAATAAACCTTCACAAAAAAAAAATTAACTTTCACAAGAATTATATGTTTTTCCTATTGGGATGTTTGCTAAATTAAATTTTATAGGAACACTAGAACTTTTTTTTTATGGATATATTTTCATGTATAAATTAATTTAAATAATTTCTTACTAATAATTGTGTATGCATTGCATGGTTGTCTAGATATAGCATATGTAATATGCAGTGATCTGACTGCATATTGTAAGCCTGTGGTTTGTTAAAACCTTATAGATGACAGAGAGACATTGAACAAAAGATATTGATGGAATGACAGATATCCCCTTTTCCTTCAAAGATAAAATTGCTACTGCAGGTAAGAGATAACAATAATAAGGCAGTCAAATCAGGTACAAAAATGAAACAGAACCAGAGATATAAAGGATAGTATCAAGGTAAAACCCAATATTTAGTATGATAAACAATAATATAAGACTATTATCTATGATAGTGTTGCATGATTCTGTTTATCATAAATCACCTTTAGTTTAGAGAACTGATCAGCGAATGATAACTCTTGTTGGACAAGATCCATTAACCTGAAACCGAGCGGTGAGCATCCATCAGATTCAGATTATCATGGATTGATCTAAAACAAGAAATGGTAATATTAGGAAAAAAAACAAATTCATGCAAATCCAACACTTGAAATGCCAGTCCATTGCCGAACTTGGCCTTTGTCAGACTCCTAAAGATCATGTTCCGTACCACACCAAGAATAAATATGAAAAACAAATTAAAATACTTCTATCAATGTATCAGATGCATCTTTGCAACTAAAACAGCTTGTTGATGTTACTGTTGTATCAAGTATACCATCCCATAATGCCTATAAGGTGTGGAGCATCAATACAATATAATATGAGAAACTTTAGTTAAACTGGCAATCTAATTGCTACAACCTTATTTCGTAACTAAATAAACTAAGTGAAAAGGAATTAAACAAATAAAACATACAAATCCATCTAGGCGTGTTGAAGCATATCATGTGTCAGCACAACAGGGTGCCAAGATTCTAAAATTCCATGGACCGAAACTTTGGCCTAGTATTTTGAATTGTGACCCTAAGTATGTAGTAGTTGTCTTCTCTTCTGCTTGTGTTCTTCCTTCCTCCACCTCTAATTTACCACCGGCACTATATTTCTGCACTTCAAAAGTACCAAAACTATACTGTTCCAAACAAATGCCTACTGGAAATTCAATCCTTCGACAGGACTGTTTGATCTAGCCATAGGAAGAACCATGCAACTTACATGGTGGGAGGCCAACCTATGCAGTTGGATTTAGAAGGATTGAAAAGGCCACTAATTTTTATGGCATCACAGATGTCAAAGTCCAAAGAGCAGGAGAAGAGGTGGGTCACAAGGAACCCTCAAAGCATTTTAACGAAAATGAGAAGTCTAACGATGTCAGCAAAGTGAGGAGATTGGCCAAGGCAGGTCTCCCATAGCTGGAAAAGTTGTGGAGAAGAGACAAATGGGATGGATCTCCTGCATGATAGGAGTGGCAGGTTTATTCAAACCTGTTTAGAGATAAAGGAATTGATGAGTAGGGTGTTTTGCTGTCCCTTTTGTTTCTTGTTGCTGTGAGGATACTGTGACGTGCAGGCAAGTGGAGAACTCACATGGGGTAGTGGGGAAGAAAGCCGAGGGGCAAACAAAAGTTATATTAGACTGTTTACAGCCAAATGAAAGTGACTTTGTTCAATTTACATTGTATTTGACAAGCATTTAAGAACAGGTGGTTACATGTCAAAATTAGCACTTAGAGTCACAAAACATTAAGAGCATCGAGCAAAACAGAGTGAAATCCAATCCACAAAATTATTCCTACTTATTGCCATGATTATACCTAATATCATTTGATGTGAATAATTATTTGGCAACCAACTAGAAGCAAGTTGGATGATTATGATACTTGAAGTGCATAATTGGATTTTCTGAATAAAACTTGAATTTCATTATGTTTAAGGAAAGAATCTCAATCTATATAACTTAACAAACCTTGATTTACCATACTATACCAATTATTGTACTACTCAAATATAATTATTGATAAATACAAATAAAAGACATGTTCATTGATTCATGAAAAAAAAACATAACTATTCAGTATAAAAAAAACACAGTCGTCAAAATTGATATGGGTATCTAGAATAGATAATCAAAAAATAAATTGATCAAATAGGATTGGCAGGACCAATAAAATCGGAATCAATTAAGACATAAAAAAAATAGCTTCATATATAATAACAAGTTTGTATCAAACCATACTGCCCATATATATTTTGTTTCAACAAATATCATATAATTAACAATATACATTATAAATAAAAAATATTAGAAGTAATAAAGATTAGTAATAAAAAAATTTATTAAATAATATACATTATAAACATACTATTTGTTGACATTAAATTATTATTTAATATTTCATATTATAGATAGTTGTTGGGACCTAAATCAATCTGAATGAAGGTTTATAAAATTTATCCAAACCAATAATATTTCCTTCCAGTCAATTTTGAGAGATAGAAGACATGTTTGGCCTATCTAGTGTTTGTTTACAAGTATTAACAAAATTAAATGATATCATGAGAATCTCATTGGTGTCAAGGTTGAGAAAATTAAGTTAAATCAAGAGAGCAAAGAAGAATATCTCCCTCCCGTGTGCATTTGCTTGGATTGAAACTTGGATGAGCAATATTTGCTAAGTCATTGAATTGTCCAATTGAACCTAAAGTCAACCGAATTTCAGCTATCTCATCAATTTTTGCTGTGTCATTTCCAATCAATTTCGAGTAGAATCTAACTCATTTCATTTCCAAATAATTTCCTAAAATTTTGAGTCCTTATAAAATTTTGAGATGATCTTTGTGAGATAACATACTTCTCGGGTCCAAATAATTTGTCGATACCAATATAACATGGGTAATCAGTATGAATATTGGTCAATCTTGACAACAATGACATACTGTTTGGCAATGTGCAGCCTTGATAATAAAAAAACAAAGTATTAACAATTAAAAAAAACATAATGGAAGAAAACTATTACTGATATAGATCAATATCTTCAATATTAATCAAGGCACCATTCAATGCCATTAAAGACTTTCCAGGGGGGACCATTCTCTGGTTTGCTAGTACTTCATCCTTGATCGACTCATTAAGCTACAAATAAAATACATATTAGCACAGATATAACTCATCTATGTAGAATGCTATGAGCCTACCAAACATATATAGCAAATGCTTAAAACCTCACCTTCATACGAGATAATGAAGAGACTATACTCGGGAAATTTTGATTGATTTCTTGCATTGATTGCAAGGGATCAGAAGCATGAATAATCCTTTGTACTGTTTGGTGACCTAAATCTGCATCAGAGATTGACAGAGATCAGTTAGAAGTAGGGGCTAAAATTCATAGTAGAATACTCCCACATAATCACATATTAGTTATAATCCAAACTGCTCGAATGGACTAAAAATAAACTGAATATGTCCATACCCTTAAGTTCCCAAACTTCCAAGGTTTCAGACACAGTTGATGACAATAAATATTCCCTGAAAGCCATAACCTCAGTTGCCAATTCTGGTTTGCGTTCCTTTAAAATGAAGAGGGAAATTTATGGAAACAAGTGTCTCAGCATCTCAACAGATTAAGTATAATTGAGAAATCTAAATATCATTCAAGGGTGGTAAATCTAAAGGACAAACCAGGATTTTATGAAATATAAATCCACGAATTTCTTGGCTAAGATCCTCAGTCCTAGGATCCTCGAGTATCACACCTGCAGAAAACAAGCAAGACATCATAGTCAAGGTTCCGCATGAATTGCTTTGTAAATCACAATGAGATTCTAATCACCAAATACTAAACTGATTTCTCAATATGCACCTTAGTTCGAATTATATTTTTCCTAAATGCACTCTTGACATGCAAATGCTGCCAAATGCATCCCACTGTTACATTGACTAGCTAGGTTTTCTCAAATATACTTTTTTATATTCAAAAGGAAATTCATAACCCAAGTTAGCTTTATTGAAAAACTGATGGGAGACAGTGTGATAAAGAATAATGTCAAAAACATCAAGAAAGTAACAAATTAAATCTGGTGGTAAGAGTTCGTGGTCTTTTTCAAAGTATGCTTAGGGTTAGCAGACAAGCCAATTCCTGAATCTTACTACAATTAGGCTATAGCTGAATGGGAAACACACATAATTGGTCTTCCCTTTGTGTAGTATTCTCATGACACTGGTCAATAACATCTATTCCTTTTGTAGCTATAGTTGCAGGTTGTGTTCTATCTGTTGAGTGTATTTGAGCATAGATATACTATCTAGCAATATCAACTACTCAACAACTTGGGTAGTTTTGCAAGATTGTCCACAATCTTATCAAATAAGCTGGCAAACCATAGTAAAACGGTGACACTGATCATTAAAACAGCTCTTTAAAGCATAGATTCAGATCTCATTGTATAACAAGCACACCGCACAAAAACAATGGCTGAAATTGGAACTGATTTTTCAGCATATTGCAATATGACTGAAGCAGCATCAACACCTCCATAGCACCCATACTTCAGGATACCAAAACTAAGTATTGAACAATATTACCACCTTATTTCAGGAAAACCAACGACTTCATCCCCTAAGGCCTGATTACTAGGAAGGATAAAAGAAAGAAGAGAAGAGATTGAAGAAGATATAGCATAATCAGGGGAAATATTTTTCAAAAAATAATTTAAAAATATTCTAATTTCCACTCTGGCTAATAAGGATTGGGAAGAAAAAGAAGCCAAATAACCTTTTATCAATTGGTTTGGAGTTTAGATGGGGAATGTGACTTCGATCGATAGGTCACTTAATCAATTGGGGGAAAATCAACCAATCAAGTATACTATCAACCATTCCTTTTTGGTGAGTTCTGGGATGATAGAAAAGAGAGAAAAATTGTACATATATTTCTTTTCTTTCCTCCCATTTTATCTCAAGCAGACAAGGGAAAGAAGCAATTCTTCTTCCATTTTAATCCATTTCAAGTTGTCCTTGTTTTCTTTCCAAATAAAAGGAACCTATAGTGAAGTAGCTACAGAATGGAAGAAGAGTTCTGACAATCCAGAATGGAAGAAGGTATATCAATCTTCCACAGGAAGCACAATCCAGAACCTTTTCTTACAGTACTGTCATCCATTGCTTTGTACTCCATGTTCTTCAAAGCAAGTTCAACTCCATAACCAGCCAAATTTACTGCATCAGAAGAACCAACAGCACCGCAATAGCTACTGGCTGTTTGGCATCCAGGAAGCAGCACAGGTCTAACAACGTACTTCACGTTTCCCTAAAAAAAAGGGAACGAGAATATATAACTAGATAAATAAAAGAGATAAATGACCTTGATAGAAAATAGAATACCATGAATATCACATGCTCCTAAGAAGAATAACAAAGATGTTACCATAAAGAAGAAAGGAGGAAAACGTTTGTGCAATTCTTTCAACAACCACATAAAAAAGGAGCTGTGTACACCATGAAATGCTTGATAAGATGAAAAGAATGAATAACTATGATCTAGCTGAAACAGTAATCCTATGTAGGATTAAGCATGTTGTTAAACAGCATCAACAACAAACCATGTTATCCCAACTGTTTGTAGCATATTGAACTATTTGTAGCATATTGATATGGTAAGCCCCATGTTGAAATTTCAGTACTGACAGGAATTGAATGGTTACAGCGCCACATTGTACTCACATTCAACACCCTTTGACATGCATCAAAGCATTTGGGTTTATTAATCTACAAGAACAGTATATTATACCGTGATGTGGTGATGGCCAGCACAACACTAGATTTCAAACTAACATGTCTGTCAAGAATTGACACAGTATGACATCCATTGGCATGGTTAGTACAGGAAAGATTTTCCATATCAATCAATATTGGGCCTCATTAATTTATAAGAATATATTTTGATAGTGCTGCCAAGCACTGACTAGATTGGATAGGCCAAATGAATAACAATTTTTGTAATGTCATCTAAAAGGACGATACTTGTAAACATATCTGCTGAGCCTAAAACTTCTTACCTATTCAGATGTTATTATTTTAAAAATAAAAGTGCATAAAAAATTATTTAGACCTGTCTTGATGCTTCTGCCAGCAAAACATGAAATTCTCTGAAGCATTCTGTTCCAATAGCTCCATATAAAATGGCAACTCGACTGGCACTGTTTGAACCCGGATATACATGGTCAAATTCAAAAATTTCAATCTGCTCCATGTACTCCTTGAGTCTGCAAACATAACCAGAGAGTAAACTGATAAAAAGTGATGGAGTATATGTAGCAAAGTTGGAGAACAAGAAAGAGAACTAATCCCTACGGATGCATCTTACCCATTTGATGAGTCTTTGAACCAAACAAGAAGTTCAGTGGTGTTATACAGTAATGCATTCCCAGTGTCCACCCAGCAACAATGTCCTCCATGGTTTCTTGTGATTGGAGTGCTCAAAAAATAGTCTGCATCGGGAATTTGTTTTTCTCTAGTTATAGTAGCTGAGTTGATTTCATCATCTATAGGATAAGATGAGAAGGAATCCTCTGCTAACTGTCGGTAAAGCACTATTCTAGGAGATGCAGAACGAAGAGTGAAAGAGAATTCAAAAATTGATCCCAAGGCTTCACTCAGAAGTGTACGACTATCATCAACAATTTTTTGTATGCAGCATCTAGCTGTCAAACAATCTGAACCTTTATCTGGCGCTAACCAAAGATCAGTGAATTCCCAAAAAAGGTCCTTGCTTTGCTTAGAGAGCAACTCCCTGTTGAAAATATATTTAGTTATCAGAAATAATTCCATAGTATGATTTTGCAGAAGACAAAATGCAAAGACAAACAGAAGATCGTAGAAATTTTTCCTTCATCTATCATTAATTAAATCAACATGCCCTGACATCATTTCTGTATTGCCTTGTTTTGATGCCAAAGTAGCTTCTGGTTCTCAAATTTCATTACCTTGATGAATTCTGCAGAGTACTAAGAGCTGTTCACGCATGCCTACTGCAACAAGTTTGTTAATTGATCAATCCTAGCTACAGAGAACGAATTGGAATGCTAGCAATGCGCTGTTCTGGTTACACTATTGAAAATTCTCAAAACGTTAACAATCACCGTGCTTCGGTTTACCAATAAAATCACAAACTCATTCAAGAGGAATACATGACGAAGTGGATCGCAGCCGTTTTCAACAATTTTTCCAAATTCATAAGAGGTCGATTTTGGAGAGAAGGCGCAAGGAAAATAAGAACATAATTTCAACAGCTCACCCTGCTTCCAACAATAATGGAGTCCCGCTCCACTTCGCTCGGAGCGAGACCTGGACGTTCTTCGGTCGGCGGTTCTCAGCGACAACCAGACTTCCACCGAGGCAGTGCAACAGCAGAGAGAACATCAACGTTATCAAAACACTCGATCGCAGGCGACGCTCCATCCCCGAACCTTTAGAGGGGTAGCGCTCGAGATGAAAGCCAAAGGACTCAGATCCGCGCATCAATCGGCGAAGGGTGCCATGGAGAATGGCAGGCGATCGAAGCGCGGAAGTGAAGCGAGGATCGTCTCGGTCTGCCTTCCCGTTCCGAAGGCGAAGAGAGCGAGATCTTGTTGGGTGGTCGACTTGGAAAGTAGACTCGGCGGTCGCCGCACTCTGCGAATGCGATTAAGCGAGAGGTTTGTTTACTTATGGCCGTGTGTTATACGGAGAAACCATAATATTTCTAGGACTGGAGGAGGCAAATTAACGGTTGGATGAAACCCTATGCCACTTGGGCTGGCTCGTCGAGTATGACTGTGATTCTTTTTCTTATTCAGAATATAGAAGAATTATTTAAAATTATGGTGGTCTCCTAAAAAATGAAATCCTATGATAAAACATAATTAAAATATGATTGAATAATGAATAGAACAGCGAATAAACGATATCGAGATGAGTTTATAGATAGTGGTGCATCAGAAGTTGGATAGAAGATTGGTTTCTATTCCAATTTCTATAGCTTCCGCTTTGTTGAAGAAAAATAAAAAATCTGCTCTCCCTTTCTCTAAAATTCGCTTTCAAAAATAAAAAAAAAAATCAAAGGACCGTTTTTTAAATCATCAATTGACTTTCATTTGTTTTTTAAAAAAAAATTATTCCACCCCACTAATCCCCTCGTGAAATAACATAATTGTCTTCGAATACACGGTTTAGTACTATTATCTCATCATGTAATGCGCTTTAAATTATAAATTAAAATAATTACAGTGTTGTAAGAGCTACACGGTTTTGTACTAAAATGTGAATTTATTTTATTTAATAAAATTCATACTGTATCAACTATGATGAAATGTAATATTATCAAAAAGTGTACTACAACTATGTCATTTTATAATAACATAAAATTTAATGATCTTTTTTTTTTATATGATCTTCTGAGATTTTTGTTTTTTTTTTGCTAAAAAACAAAATCTGATATTTGAGATTTCCTAAAATTAAAATAAAGGTTAAAATTTAGAGGAGAATATTTTTATTTTCCTACTAATGACAAACAAGAATTCATTATTTTTACAGACAATACAAAATTCAATTCAAATCCTCTAGATCATAATCTCTGGTCCAGTTCACATCAATCGTTGGATCAGATCAAGAAAGATCAATATTTTAATCTGATCTCCGATCCAACAGCTGATATGCGTTGGACCAAGGATGGATCAGAGATTGTGATTCAGGGAATCTCATCTGTACAAAATTGCTTATTGTTTTGGAGTGTCAAATAAAAAAACCTTGAAATGTTTTAAAGTGACTTCCGCAGTTTACTTAAGTTTTTTAACTTCATGAATCATAAACTATATGATATAAAATTATTACCACTCATTATAGTTAGTATAAGAATTAATTACATAGACGCCAAGTATACAAAATTAGGATATTTAGAATGATCCATATGAAATTTCCACTATACGATGATTAAAAAAATGTATAGACTAATGGCACAAGAGTCCATAATTGTTTTAGAATACGTATTAAACAGTCACCAATAAAAGAAAAACAAAACAAAACGAACCATTCAATTGGTTGAAAAATTACAAGAATTTTTACAAGAAAATACAACTAGAACAGATCCGCTACTGCTTGAAGTAGCGTAATTTGCACTGCGACTATATTTGGTAATTAAAGAATTTGCATAGGCTCTTGCTTCACTCTGCTTGCAAACAGTTTTAAGTGCTCGATTTTGACAAACCTATTTGCACACCAATGTGATTGTCAAATGATACAATTCTCAAACAACTGACATTAGATTAAGATGATATGGTGAAAACGAACCTTGGCTTGAAACGACCCCATAGAAACATTATGGAAGTTTCATTAAACAGGTTCTCCAGACTGACCTTCTGTTTCTGAGGATTCTGAAAACACATTGCACAAAAAATGTAAGATTGCTAATATTTATTTTTTCTGAACTACGATCACTCTGCCTAGGGTTTAAAAGAAGAAACTACATATCACATTGGTTTACAATAGCAGAAACGTGTGTATATATTTCAAGAACACAAACTTTTGGAAGAGAAATCAAGGGCACTAACACTAGCTATTACCGCATGTTTAGTTTATAAAAGATCTATGGCTCAATTATTGCACCAACGTATGATAAACTGTGAAACATTTGAAAATTGGCAATGCTTAGTATTACCATTTAATCCTTTGAATCATCCAATGTTTTATGTAACAGTCAGCATGCCAAATTATTGTGAAAAAAAAAATGTACTAAAATTTTTGCAATTGAAGGTTGAGTTGCACGTTTGTTGAGATGATTGAACAATGCCAACGAATAAACAATGCCTATGATTTTTTGGGTTTAATTTTATCGCAATACTAGTTACACTTGAAATATCTACTACTATCGCTAGGTCATACAATACCAAGAAAATATTATGCACAGGGTCATCGTCAGACTATTCTTTCTGAGAATATAAGTAACATTTCTTTTAAAAATATGCATTTCTAGAAAGAAGAGAAATACCAAAAAGCGACTTGATACTTGGCTTCTTAGATTTGCTCTTCTTCTTTAACTCAGCTGAAAAAGACACAAGCTGATCAGCCAATGCAATACTGTCTCTTCAGAGAATTCAAAGGAGACTATATATTACGAAAAGAAATATATCTGAAAGAAGTAAATAGGATATAAATAGTTTCATAAATGAAAACAACAATGCGGGGAATAGAAAACCAGAAAGTGGAATACAAATATTGTATTGCAACAATGTGTGGAATAGAAAACCAGAAAGTGCAATACAAACAAATATTATAAAAATTCTACCAGAGTAGGGAAGACCGGAAGAGCATATTGTAGTGTTGCAATACAGAACTTCAGTCTTCATAAGTGACTCCTGAAATCAAGATCTTTAAAAATTCTTGTTGCCTATTTTGACAACTTGTTTGCCAATCAATACCAAACTATGAAATAAAAAACACCTACTGTTCCACTCATGTCATGGATCGAATAATATATTCATGGGTACTCAAAATAATTGTTGCTATCCCTATAAGTGAGGAGGCAACATGAAAGAAACCTTTTTTGCTTTATAAAAAAATATTTCTTTTGAAATTTCACTAGGGTCCATTGTATCTCATAAGGGTCCCCCTAATATTTTTTTAAAAAATTATGGAAGCACTGTGCCTAGATGTAGGTTTGATAGTACAATCAAAGTAATGTCTGAATTTGTTCATATTTAGTAGAACTGATAGGTGTTGTGGATGTTGATATAGAGCCAAGAGATGATTAAGTGGCTCTAGCTTGTTTATTGGCTTATGTAGAAGGCAGTCTTCCAAACTTACACCACTAGTGATCCAAATGATAATATAGGTACAACTATAGTGAACAAATGGTGGATATGAATTAGGTCCAAATCCACTAACCACATCCTCCACCTCCAAATTCTCATCTCGAGCTACAACTTCAGATGGAGACTGAGAGACAACACTTGCAAGTGCCTGGGTAGCCAAGTACTACTCGAACCAAGGCATTTAACAAAGATGAATACCACAACTAATCATAAGTAGATGAATACCATGCAAATAGCTTAGGCTAAATAAGAATATTGCAATTTAAAATTATTCCTGTCAACATTTCAGAACTATGAGAACCATGGAGAAAGAATCAACACTTCAGAACTATGAGAACCATGGAGATACAATGATATGCCCTTATAAAGAAGAGACATTCTGCTCATAAGATTGGATCTATTGAAGTGCAACCTATATTATGGAAAGGAGAGGGAAACATCACTTGGAAGATACTTTTAGTTTATATTATTGAGAGACCATGTCAAATTAGTGAGATATGGATTTAGCATGCTAAGTTGCATCTTATTTGTTCTAAGGTTTCAGATGTGAAATGGTTGTTCCATAAGAGTAAAAAAAAATCAAATCAAATGCTCGAGCCTATATGGGATAGTTGGAGCACTGGTTCTTGATATTGGTTCCAATGACGCTATGAAATTCAGGGTTGTTGTTAGAGGAGGACGCTATGATAGATGAAAAGGTGACAAGAAGAGTGAACAATAATAGTAGAGTTTGGATCACCATAACCCTAGTCCAAAATCAATTTGCAGATTAAGACTTGCAATCAATTCACATGAGGGTAAGGAGGATGGTGTTGCTTTGGTATAGAAAGAAGGGAAAAGATGTTGTAGAAAATGGGAGGGCGAGAAGGATTATCGCAAGGTTCAAGGAAGGGAAAAAAAGAGTTACTATTATCGAAGAACAAATTGAATATCTAATTATTGTGCATATAAAATAGTCATACCACTTACGTGATTATAGGCGTTAGAGTAACTGTTTTATTTAAAACTAATGCATCAAGTAGATGATGCCTATCTAAACTTGGTGATTCTTTCTACTTCTTCTAATACTATGTCTATAAGAACAAAATACAACATCAAAAACAGCTGTTTAATCTTTCTATCTTATTCTTATGTCTAGACTTCTAAAGCTATTCAAAAAAATGTAACTCCAGTCTATACTTGAAACATTGTGCTGAAACTTTCACAGGATTTTGTAGGGTGATTTCATGTAAAAAGAAGGTGACTCATTCAAAAAACTAACTTGATCCAATGGTGAACGAATAAACCATGAGTCCCAACTACGTGTGTTGGGTACACCAATTTTATCCCTTGATTGAACTCTAGATATATATCTATCAACTGAAAGTCTGAAACTAGGTAAGACTATGTCACTACATTTTCTGACTTTTGAATTACGTGCTACAGTTACGAGAAATTTCTATTGCCTGCAATTTCCCATGGACAACCATAAATAGATCTACTGTCTTTAATCTGTTGTAAAAAAAAAAACCTATTATGTAAAAAAATAATAAGTAAAGATAGAAATAAAACAATACCTATTCCAGGCACTTCATGATCATGAACTATTTCAAAGTTCTTATATGTGTATCCCATGAAATTCAGATCCTTGGATGAGAGCATCTGCAGAGGTTCAAAGACGAAACCATTAACAGAATACTAATATTACAATATATATATATACACACACATCAGAGTACTGTAATAAAAATGATTGTTTTAATGCAGTGCATAAAATTTTCATATTTTGATCATGCTATAAATTGTTGTTGCTCACAATCTGACATCGAACTGGTCAATTAAAGGAGCATTATGCTGTTACTTAGACTTAAAGCTACAATAAGAACAAGCTAAGGTTTGTATAATGTTGAGCAACATTTACATTCTCATGCTACTGCAATTCTAAAGCTGGCATATATCTTCATATGATTTATAGTTACACTCTTTGCCCTTCATGGCTAACAATTTAGGATACAACAACAACAACCAAGTCTTATCCCACTAGGTGGGATCGGCTATATGGATCCTTTTATGTCATTGAGTTATATCTCCTACTATATCATCGTCTATACTTAAATAAATTTTATCTTGTTTTATTATTGCTAACCAAGTCTTTTTTGGGTCTTCATCTTCCTCATTTGATATGTGTATTTGTCATAGTTTCAAATCACCTAACTGGAGCATTTATTGGTCGTCTACATGTCTGTACCATCTTAAACGTGTTTCTTGGAGTTTTCTCTCAATAAATACAATTTCGACTTTTTTTCTAATGATCTCATTTCTTATTCTGTCCATCCTCATATGTCCACACATCTACCTTAACATTTTTATCTCTGCAGTTCTCTTCTTCTTCTCATGTGCTCGAGTCATAGCCCAACATTCAATTTGTATTAGATTGATACTAAATGATTTGTGATATGAACAATTGCACCTTAGGATAAAGTTACAAAATATGTAACAGTTAACATTCTTCCATTATAATTTTTCCATGGCCATGGAATTGTAAAAAAATTTAAACAATATTAGATTGATACTTAATGATTTGTAATATGAACAATTGCAGATTTTGTATTAGAATGCTTCACCTTCATCCAAATTTTTTGCCTGAAGTTTCATTCACGTATTGCTCTTGCTATAACATTCAAGGCTCTATGGCTGCTTCATTTGGTGTATTTTCCACTCTCCAATATGAAAGGTAACATTGATTTGTTTTTATCTCTTCAGCTCTTTCCACTTTTACAACCTATGTCTATTGCGTTCACCTATCCATGTCACAGATCAAAGTCTTATCCATCAAAATATTGTTTGACTAGTGTCTTCCACATCTCTCCATCCTTTTCCATCTCACTCCCAATGGAATGTGGCATTGCCTCTTCCTTTGCTTTCACTTCTAGATATAAGCTTCCTCCTTTGGGATGCGAACATCTTCTCCATGTGCAAACCACCAACTTCATCAAGAAAAGAAGCATAGAGGATTCCCTGGCAGTGAAACCCATCTACAGAACCTAGATTATGTTAAACCATAAACTATAAATTGCAACTTGCCTAAAAGAATAAGTGCTTGAGCATAGAAGTTCCTGACACATCATATCTAAACACAACAGAAGATGCACATAAACACACAAATTACATAAACCTAAAGAGATGCAGACACAAGTTAAGTGAATTGACTATATATAAATAAACAGGTAAATAAAGACTACATGAACCTTTGATCACAAATTACAATGAAAACATTATAGAGAGACTTAAATCGGGAACAAAACTGTGAAAGCAGACATAGAACTAAACTTACTTTTCTCCAAGGGCCTGACTTAGATGAAGTGTGAACATGGGCATCGCACTGCAAGGCATTGTTGTAAAGAAAGAATAGCAATATAACTATATAGAAATAAAAAAATTTAAAAAAAAAAAGTAAAACCATGTCGAATATTTCAACCTCTTCAAACTTCTCAAAGTTTTGAGTGTCCAACTCATCCTTGACCTCTGGTATGAATGCTGCATCCATTTGATAAAGTTTGTCCCATTCAACACCAGTGAACCAACAGTGAGCCTGATATAGATATAAATGCATAATGAATTCATCATTCTTGGTATTGAGTCTCTTACATTTGTTGGGAGATAGAGATATAGACTGAACCTTTATTTCACTAGCACCCTTTGTGCCAAGCCGTTCTTCAACATTACACAATAGTTTACTTATCAAATTTTTTGCTTCTAAAGATAGTTTTGCTTCATCAGGAAACTTCAAGTGTGTCCGCCAATTGACTATCTGTGTGAATATCAAAAAGGAAAAATTGTGAAATATTATGAATAACTAGTGAAGAGCTGTGGGTAAAAGCTTTTATCAAATTAGTTTTTGCAGGTCTAAATTCTTATGGAAAAATATAAACTTCTAACTTTAGAAAACAGGTGAAAAACAAGTATTACTGCCTTGACACTTTATCCATCATACAACACTTAGTATCCTGGAATGTGAGAGGACAACAGGGAGGAAATAAAAACAATTATGCTCTTAATCTACTGAAGAAACACAAATGGGATCTGGTGGGACTTAAAGTAAAGAAAATTGGATTGTTTGCAGGTGTATCTCTCTCGTTTGGCACTTTCTATACTAGGCAGAATTGAATTAATGGGTTGGATGATAGTATGCCCAATGGGGCTTGCAACGGATTCTTTCATGTTACTGGATAGTGAATTGGGAGAGCATACTTTCACTTGCCTTCTCAAACACCTTAGTGCAAATGTTGACACTATTAAGATACAAGAGGCAAAATCCACCCAAAGTCACTTACTCAGAGAGCACTTCCTCGCAATATTAACCTCAAAGACCCTTAGGAAGGAACTGAAAGACATCCCTACAATAACAATTTTAGTTGACTTCATTTTTCAGCTTTGATTTAATGTTAATTTAACAATTCAGAGGATTCTTAGATCATTTGGCTGTTGTGTTGAATTTCACAAACTAAGTTTCAAACATGCAGCAGTGTGGACCAAGGAGTGATGCAAATACTTTTTTTTCAACTTCCATGTTAATGGAAGGAAAGTATAAATTAAAAATTATCTTCCACATACGCTGCCATCAACAAGGATGTCCTGATAATCTTCTTTCCCACGTTGATGTTTTGTGTTTAACTCTGCCTTGTATTTTGAGTTCTGAGTTTTGTCTGAATATTCTACTTGCATGTAACAAACTTTGAGTTAGAAACTAACATGTCTTTAATATATTATTGTAGGGAACACTTATCTTCACCACTTGTTCGTTGAAAAAAAAAAGAATCTGATGAATATATCCCTAAATCAGGAAAACATTAACGTGACAAAGGATCAACAATCTGTAACTTCATCAACACAATTCTTCCATGCCAAAATGGAACTGAGGTTTGAGAATAATATGACATGAAAATAAAGCATTGGCAATTAACTAGTCAATTTGCAAACTGGGATAAAATATAAAACAAGATCAAACTTTTCATGGTTGCCATGGAATACTGGAACACTATCATAGTTGTCATTTAAAATATGAAACAAGTTACCTTCCTGCATGTTGCCATAAGTTCATCAGAGTAAAATGGAGGATAGCCAACAAGCATTTCATACATGATAGCCCCTAGTGACCACCTTTACAACAATACGAACACAATTAGAGCACAAGGATTGTTGCAATTATTGTAATTTGTAACAGGTTTATTAAGTACCAATCACACTCCATTCCATAACCCTTCTTAAGTAGAACCTCTGGAGCAATATAGTCCGGTGTGCCAACAGTTGAATATGCCTGATGTATCCAACAATATAGTAAGAGAAATTTTGAACCAGTTATTCAACATAATAAATCTGTAACATAGCAGCATTTACTAGTATTTATCCAAATATGCAAAATGTAAGTCTTATCCAAATCAGAAGTGTCCATTTGCTTCCATGAAGGGTAAAAACCCAGCACTGTCATTATTGCATTTTTCTGTCAATTGCATTTAATCATCATATTAGATCAACTGAGAATCACTAAGATATGAATCTCATAATACAAGTTCTCCTGAATACTCTGAGTTATCTTATAACCTTTAACAATTAGCTCTAAACAAAAATTTAGTGTATTCATGGATGTTAGAGATACTGTGTGAGTCACAATGCTATTTGCTATTTTAATGTTAGGCTTAGTTTCCATATGAATTGGGCAGATCAAGGACAATGCAGATTTAGAACTGCACTGCATCTTCCTCTCATCTTTGTCTCAAATTGATGTATTTCTAAATCCTTTCATCTTCATTTTTATTCATTTTCTCATCTATTGGATTTAGGATTTCTCTAAGATTGTTTTCTTTCTTTTCCAACATCTTCTCTCTTCTTTTACAGAATATTGCAAACTCCTTTTTATATCTCCTTTTTAATAGTGTAGAATATCAGATGTTTACTCTTTTCCAGGCATTTATCCTTTATCTCTCAGAAAGTAGAAGCTGGAAATCTAGTTTCATTTTTTACCTGCTACATTTTTCTTTCATTATCTTTGTTGATTGCGCTTTTAAGAGATAGATAAGCTACTTTCGATTATGCAATGTTTTTTATCTTTAGTCTTATGCTATAGACTTAGAACTTTTAACATTCTCTTTTTTATTATCTTCTCTTCCTTGCTCTCAAAGCAGTGTTGAAATTTACCAATTTCTTAGATTTCTCTCTTTATTAATATTGTAAGAGAACTCCGCCCATGACGAACCAATCATGACCGGTCCCAAGCTCGGATAAAGGAGTGTTGTGTTATGTTGCCATCTAGCATTAAACTGACACATGTTCAATGAATACATCAATTAAACTATTGTGCTAATGCAAGGTTGTTTCCCAAAAAAACGTGTTACAGGATCCAACTGTAACGTCTCGATAAGGACCACTACATCTCCATAACTCAAATTATTGATTAATATGCAAGAGGTCGAGTTGCAGGGTACAACTATAATGTATCGGCAAGGACAGCTATATCTTCATGAGAACTTGGGTGTAGTATTAAATAGGCAAGAATTCTTACACCATATGTTGGATAAGAATAAATATTATAAGAAACTTAAGAGAGCATTTGGTTTGTAAATATTTTTTATTTTCATTTTCTAAGAAAATAAAAAATATTATTTGGTTGGGCAATTTTCACATTTATTTTCTAGAAAAGGAGATCGCATTTTATGGAAAACTAGAGAATGCTTAAAAGTCATTTTCCATAAAAGGAAAAATACGAATCATTTTTCCTTCCATCGCATAAAATGCAGATCACTTTTCCCCGTGCCCTACTTCCTCTTTCGCCCCATTGCAGCTCCCCCTTCACCCTGTTGCTCACGGGCAGCCGCTCCTCCCCTTTCGCTGTGTCGTCGCTCCTTCGCCCTCCATTGCTCACGCATCATCACTCCTCCTTCGCCTCCTGTTGCTCACACGTCGCGGCTCCTCCCCTTTCACTGCTCCGCTGCTCCTTCGCCAAATTGCGCGTGGTCCCTAATCTTACGCCGTCACAGCATCTGTGACCACAACCGTTGAGGTCGTGGCCAGTCGTGGTCACGCTCGAAGGTCAGCTCCGACATTTCACAGGAGCTACACGCGCGACCACAACACAATTGTAGCCTGCCAACCGCCTTCTCGACATTGCCGATGTGTGTTCCCACCGCCGCCGCAGCCGTTTTCTAGTGCCACCGGTGATTTCATGATTTCGCAGCCATCTTCCTCTCGGCCACGAACAAAACTCGCTGGTTGCATCATTCCCTCCGACGGTATCCATCACCTGTCTCCTCTTTCACAACCATTTTCTGCAAGTAGCATTGATAATATGTTGGTATTTTCGTACGCTTTGTTTACTCTAGAATTACATTAAAATTTTCTAAATACCAAGGCATTTTTTTATAGAAGACATTATAGAAGGGCATAATCTCATTATTGAAGTGGAGAAATGAGTGGTCAAAAGCCGATGTTGTCATGTTTGTTGAATCATTTATGAAAAAGTGAAGAAAAATAAGTTAAAATCATCTACCTTTAGTAATACAGTTTGGGAGGAGATTAATAAAGAATTATAGCTTGCTATGAAGATTAATAATGGTGTGAATAGGTTCAAAGGTAAATGGAATCGTCTATGCACCCGGCAACAACTTTTTGCTGCATTGTTTGCTCATACTAGTGTGACAATAGATCTAGACACCGGTAAAGTGAATGCTCCAGAGCATGTGTGGGCAGAATTTTATATGCAAATGTTTTATCCATTCAACAATATATTTTTATTGTATGTTAGTGTATAATAAAATGCTAATTTTTCTAATGATGGTAGAAGAATAAAAAGGAGTAAAAGGCAAAACGACAGGAGGCTGTGATCATTTCTACATTCTTAGTGAAGTTTTTGGTGGGACAACTGCAACAAGTGATAGGGCTTTTACTCAATTACCTTCCACATCTGATAAAGAGAGAGAGCTCAAAGAAACATTCATTAATAGGGGTTGATCCTGACCGCGAAGCTCGAAGACGAAGCGGCCGGGCGATGTGGCTGGAATGTTGATCGAGTCACCCATAATCCGGAGGGGCGAAGGCTGAGGTGTCCTCTGGGTTGACCGGGTCGTCTGAAATCCTCTAGTCAACGCTCCTCGTCAGCAGTGTCCGCGTCGATCCTAGGACTCCGATGCTCGGAACGGGTCCCACAATATATGTAGTAAGCAGTCGACTAAATAATATAGTAATGGAATGCGATAAATGATAAGTACAC
>JBBPFQ010000002.1:1053248-1067219 GCA_037974815.1 Kaempferia elegans
CATATCATGAATATAAAATGCAAGTAATGATCATGTGATTCTTATTTCAAAATAAAGATGTCTATACAGAAGGCTAGGATTTCAGTATACATCCAACAACGACATCTTCCAACCATTAGTGAGATCACTATACCTTTAGCTTTTGAAAATCAACCGACTATAACTTAATTAATCTTCTCCTTGTTGACCACAATTCGTTTATTACCAAATATCTAACCAACTTCAAATTCTAAATTTTGGATGCTTTGAATCCAATTTGGGTAAAGCAAAAGGGTAACCTTAGTTTCTTCTTCTTCGGCAGTAGTTGACCATGGTCGGCAGAGACAACGGATCTCAGTGGGTCTCTCCTACCGACGGGAGAGGAAGCAACAGAGATGGCGACGGATGGAGTAAAAGGTCAGGGAAATGCCGGGTAGAGGAGATCTCACGTCGGGTGGAGGTGGTTGCAGGGAATGGAATCGCAATGGCAGCAGACATGGCGTGAGTAGGCCTGGGGGGGGGGGATGGGATGTGTCGGCGGAAGAAAAACTCAGACACCTCAATTAATATAACTCCCTCTTTAATGGGCCTCCTACTTTTCCAAATCAAAATATTCTCAAAATCGATGTATTTATTTTACCTCCTAGTTCATTAATAATTTGATTATTAGGTGCATTTCAAATATCCCCTTCAAAATTTAAATTACCTCCATAAATATGGTTATGTATCTCTCAATATACATGTGTCTATTTGTTTATTTCTTATTGTATATGACTACATATTTTTTTAGTATATAATATTCTCTCCTACTAATAAAAATTTGGTCCCAAAACTACTACTCCAATTGTAATACTACATTATTCTCATCTAAAGGTAACACTAAACAGTACATCCCCACACTTGTCCATTCAACGGCTCACCCAATTAAGGTTGTTGAACAAATTAGTTCTAGCATTGCTTTGCCGTATCATTCCATGAATCTTAAGTTGGCATGTTCTCTATTTATTTGCAGATCTCAAGTTGGATCAATCTTCTCTCCATGTGTTCATTCCATGGACATCCATTGGATATATTTGCAGATAGTTGTTCTCTACAGTAAAGGAGTGGCTCAGATATGTAAGAGTAAATAATTATATATAATTCCACCATTGATACTATACAAGTAGGGGGAACTACATAAGGTTTTTGGGAAGGAAAAATCCTAATTTTTCCCTAACACTGATTATGATCCAAAGAGAATAATTACATTGTCGCTAACACAAACAGGGATCTACTAACATATCCAACGAATATTCTACGTTGAACTAAAACTATACACAACATGATCATTATGCTCATATATTTGTACAATAATAATGCATTCATACTACATAAGGTCAGAGTTAACTTGAGGTTGTATTTTGCTATAGATGTTAACAAAATTGTGCCAGTTCGAAAGGCTATACTAGAATAAAGGAAAATTATCAAGGAAGCCATTAAGTCTGATGTGCTTTGAAACTCGAAGTGCATAGTTACTCAAGGTAAAATTACATGTCAAATTGCTAACCAAATTATCTTTCACCCATCACTAGAATCAACATACACACAAAGCAAAAAATCACCATTTCATAGCCTAGCTTCTTGTAGACTATCTCGTAATTTCTATCTGCCATGACATACCTATCTACCATATCTACTTTTCTGTTGTTTTTCAAACACATCACTTATTTCATGAGAACATTTTAACCTTTCCATAAAAATAGTATAGGCAAAAAAAAAAGTCTAAGATAGATACATGATACTTGTTTAACATAAACAGATATTGAGACGCCTTCTTTGAAATGTCTCACCGTATCTTTTGATAATTCCCTTGTTCTAGCCTCGGGTAACATTTAGGTCCATCCACGTAATAGCTGGCTTAGTTGGCAAGATGCCAACTTCCAATATATTAGACCCGTTTCGTTAAAGATGTTCTCACCTTGAGTGGGCCAGTATACTTATCTACCATTAACATATGCATGGTGAACAAAGGTGCTACTGGGTAAGCAACAGTATGGCATGATTGTGTACTGCGAATCATCAATGGTGGGGGATTTAGTACTAGATTCAATAAAAACAAGGGAATAGATAAAGTTGTAGACAAAGGTAAATTTATTTCATCTCTTTTCATATAGGTATAAGAGAGGGAATTACTCTAGCATGAATTTATTATCTCAAACTATTAGGCAACCAAATGATACCCTTGATGTTAAGGAGTTGATCCTCATATAACCCCAAGACAACCAGTCTCCTCTCTTTTCCCATCCTTCAGAATTGAGGCAATTTCCAATAAGAGTAGTACTACTCGTGCCATTAAGTAACCTTACTCCGATAAAAGGTACAAGTATCCCCTTACTGACCTACATACAAATAGATGTTCTAAAGGTATCTTGCTAGATGTATACAGCTAAGAATTGATGGTTACATAGTATCAGTTTCTATGAATATATCAACACGAGTGTCATAGACTATAATCTTACCTTGTATTGACCGAACTACTTGCTCACTGTGCCTCCCCTTGAGTCATGGTATAGATCTAACCAGCATCCAAGTTGGGTAGTTGAGTCCCTGGGGGTGTCATTGCCGCATCGAATTCATGCTGTTGTTGACTAGCAAACATCGGAGTCAACTGATGAAGGTGAGGCGGGGGCAACAAATATGGTTGTGGTGGAGTAGGTAGAAACTCCTGCTGTGGGTATTGCATATAGTGCTTCACTGCAGGTACTGGGTATTATGTAGGTATCGGTAACGCAGTTTGCTCCTGACTCTGTACATAGTATAGTTGCACAGATGACGGTACAGGTTGTTGTTGTCATGATGGCTGAGGCCTCTACAGTCGCTTTGGCCGATGCGATTGCATGGGGCCCCCTTTCTAGGAGGGGGAGGGGGGTCTTAATGTTCCAACTGAGCCTTCAGGGTGCATTCTCTACTCATGTGTCTAAGGCATTTACAGTAGAAGCATGTCAGTTATTTCAAAGGGCATTCTGGCTTTGTATGACTTCGTGAACCACATTGAACACACATAATCTCATAAGATTGATTTTTCTGAGATGGGTACGAAGATCCGGACCACCCTCGGGCCGACTTTTGTGGTTGAGACGACTCTCTAGTGACTACTCTTGATCTTTGATTGTCGGTTTTAGTTTTGTATCCATTTGCATGATGTTTCTAATCCTGAAGTTGTGTCTAGAGCAGCTACTTTTTAGACTCCTTCGCTTTTGATACCTGTTCTTCGGTCATCTCGATTAGTATTGCTTGGTCCAATGCCTCTCGATAAGTACCAATAGCAGATCCAGACATCCTGATTCGAATATAAGCTCCAAGGCCCTATGTGAACTAGAAAATCCGATCATAGTCCTGTGCCACCATGTTGGGGCTAAACTCAGCGAGTCACCTGAACTCTATATCATACGCCATTACGCTGCGGTGCCTTGTTTGAGATTTAAAAACTCTTGACGATGGGCCGTACAAAAAGCGGTAGGGAAGTATGTCTCTCGAAGGCCTCTCGAAATAGACTCTAAGTGATGCTTTGCTCCCCAAAAATTGTTTGTTGTATCCTCCACCAAGAGGTGGCCTGGTCTCGTAGATGGTTAGCCACTAACACCACCTTTTACACTAGGTACACGTCATATATCCGAACGTACTCTCCAAGTTATCCACCTAAGAACGAACAATCCATGGATCAGAACCTCCATTGAAGAAAGTAAATCAATTTTCACTAACTGGGCAAGCATCGGTATTTGTGCTTTGTCCATTATCCAGTTTGTAGCAATATGGCCATGTATCACTGTTGGTGCTCCCTGAGACTACGCTCTGCCAGCCCTAATAGGTTGTTAACTGCCCCAACCCCTAGTTTCTGACTATGTATCCGTCGATACCTCAGAGGAGACAAAATTCCCCGCATTAGGGTATGGTCTCACGGTGTCTATAGGTCGTTTCCGAAGTCGCCTTAGTCCACGACCATGAGTAGGGGTTATTTCACTAGGTTGCATTTCATGAGAGTCAAAACAAGTCAATACCTAACCAAGGTGTAGTAACAGGTTCATACACATTACTTTCCTACAGCTCAGAGGTATCTTGCCGCTGCCTGGCCCCAAAACGTGAAAAGTTGCATTGAGAAAATAAGCCACGAAAATTGAAACTCCAAAAATAGGCATCGTAAACTAGGGTATCTGATAACAATAAAATTTGTCACATCCAAGAGGTATTAATGAACATCTGATAATGGAGAAACACCCCTTAGTGACAATTTTCCATGTAATATGATACAGAGCCACACATCACCGATAACCAAGTAATGAGAACAAGAATGGTACTTCACCTAACATTAATATATAAATAGAAAGAAAAGATCTGCATGCGCGCATGTCTAACAAATAACATACTGTATTTAGAAACCCACCAAGTATAGCAACTATAAAAGTAAAACCAAACAGATTTTTTTTTTTTCAAAACAATTTCAAAGCAAATTTTTGAATACTGGAAAGTCAAAGTGCTATAACAACCAAAAATCGACAATGCACATCTCATATGACATGGGACTAGCAGCCAGGATCTCCGAGTGTCATGACTTTATTTAATACCGGCTAACTTGAAAATCAAATGAAGCAAAGGGATAGTGACTACAAGATTCTCAGTGGGTATATAACAGAAGGCGCATGATACAAAAAGGTAAAGGGCCAAAAAGGAGTAGTCTCAGGTATGCCACTCACTAGCGAAGGTAAGAGCAAAAACACCAACCGAGAAATCCACAAACCTGCACAACCAAACATGGCATGGAAGACATCACTGTCTACGGGAGAACACTCTATCATGGATGGTCCCATGGGAAGAATAGTGGACACTGCCTACGGGAGAACGCTCTGCCACGGATGGCCACGTGGGCAGGCAGGGCATGTACGTAGCTATTGAGCTATGGACCGTGGGCGATCGCGCTACCACAGATGGTTCCATGAGCAGTCAAAGTATTCAAGTACCCAGTAAGGACAAAAAACAACCATCCAAAATAAGGAGACTGTATACATATTCAATATACTAACCCTAATAGCAGCAGAACAAGTATCAATATCTAGAATCAACCACAAGTAAAGTCAAGGGAAACTATGCATACTATAATTACAATGAAACAAGATAATGCACTAAGTACAAAGGATCTAAAAGATAACGAGAGGAAACTACCACCTCAAACATAAAACTTCCTAGTGGCCTTTAGCTCCGTGGCTCAGTCTCGAGCCCAAACCCAGAAGATGAGCAAATACAAAGATATTTAGATACTAAGCTAATGTTAATGACAAACTTCATCCAAAATTTATTCCCGCATTCGCCATGTCCATTTCTATTTGCTTGCTAGTCCTTTAGTTATTTGATCCATGGTTGCATAAATCTCGCTAAGAGATTTCCGTATTTAAGAATCTAATACATTTGTAATTAATACAATTAAATATGTCGTTTATTAACTAATCAAATCAATAAATAAACCTTACCTTAGTGTTAGCCAATGGTGGTTTTTTGGGTGAGGGTTAGCTCATGTACCTCTTCTTATTAACAGAAAGTTATTCAACCCACATACGACAACTTCCAACCGTTAGTGAGATCACTCTACCTTTAGCATATGAAAATCAACTGACCAAAACCTAATTAATCTTCTCCTTGTTGACCACAATTCATTTATACCAAATCTCTAACAACTTCAAATTCTAAATTCTGAGAATGCTTTGGATCCAATTTGGGTAAGCAGAAGGGTTACCTTACTTTCTTCTTCTTCGGCAGTAGTTGACCGTGGTCGACAGAGACAACTGATCTCAGTGGGTTTTGTGGCTGTTGGCGGTGTCCCATCTTCTGGCAAAGCCCTGACCCTAGTCCCACTGCTAGGAAGGAAAGTAGCTGGAAAGGTGACACACGGGGCCTACGGTGTTAGGTGGTCGAGGTGAACACTCTACCGAGGGGAGAGGATCAATGACTATGATCAAAGAACTACATGAGACAAGAGAAGAAATACTCATCTTTATCTGTCGATCGTATCAAAATAAAATCCACGTCATGCTAAAAGAAATCTCACATCGAGATGCTCATCCCAAAAATTAGAGTCCTACAAAAACACTTACAATTTATCTATTTTTATATGAGTTAAATAACTAAATCAAACCCCCAAAACTAATTAGGGGAAACCATATTCCAACCGATCGTTAATATACATAATTAACAATTAACTTCAATTAATCTTATCCACGAATCCTTTAACCCTTTCAATCATATTCAAATCTTATTCATCTATCTAATTATATTTGATTTAATCATATTATCCAACAAAACTGTTATTCAATCCAACTACCTATATATTTAATCATGCTAATAAACTCCAATTAATCAATGTTCCTGTCTGCAAACGGGGAGATGAACACCGAAAAAGCTGGCGTCCATGTGGAGTCAAAGACGGTCAACGAGAGGGAGAGTTGATCACTGTCCAAAATAAACTTGTAAAAAATGTTAGCTAACAGTTACAACTATATAGCAGTTATGAAATAGTAGTTCCTATAATAACCTTCAATTTTGGATTTAGACCTGAATTATAGATAGAAGATAATAATGAGAACAATATAATGGAGGAGGGTTGTGTAATTTTATAAAATGAGCAGGTGGTGTGGGGTTTTCCTTTTTTATAAAAAAATTAAAATGGAGCGCTCCTTTGATGATTTGCAAAAAAATCAAGGGAGCTCATTTGATTTGTCTAAAAGATTCAGGATTTTAGACGAAAATATAGACAGAAGATAATAATAAAAACAATATAGTGGAGAGTAATTGTGTCATTTTAGTTGGCGAACCGTGCTGTGGAATATTATTTTGATAAAAAAAAATTAAAATGAGCACCCTTTGATTTGACAAAAAATGCTCTTTTAATTTTTGTCAAAAATTTAAATAAAAAATTATAAATGATATACTATTTTAATAATTTTTAGTTGTAGTGTCTCTTTATTGTTAGTGTTATTCATAAAAGCGTCACTTTCAATTTTCTGTAAACTGTTGACAGAAAATTTTCTGTAAATATATTAATATATTATGTTAATAACAATAATAATAATATTAATTATATAGATTCTTGGGTAATAAATTGTTATTTAATTGATCTGTAATGTTATTTTTTATAAATGGATATATATTATGTGATAATTTTATTTAAAAAAATTTTTAATCTCAGAATCAAGAAAAATCTCCACTTCTCCGAGATTATCAGATTCTTAGTTGTATGCCTAAATGGTTGACGTGTCAGCATCATGACTCAGGAATCGATGATTATCTAAACTAAATAAGATTTTTATTATAGCCTTGGATGGATAATTAAGATAATCATTTGTTATGATGAATCAAACGCACCCTAAGAATATGAACGGCTAGATAGGAGCGTTCTTATAAAATTAACGGTTGCGATTGAAGTCTCCGAGTCACACTCACCCATTTCATAGTTTCCAGGTCTTGATTAAAAAAAAACCTCGTCTTTCCTTCTCACGAGAAGTCAGAACAGCCTGAAATGCTGCAATTTGAGGTATGCATCAAATCCTATTGCAATTTTCTGGCGGCATCCACTTCAAATATATATCATCTCCTGTTAACCAGTGGCGATCGTCTAGCTTTAAGGAACTGATCATGACACTTTGATTCGGGGCATTCATTCTTCCAAAATTCTCTCCCGACCGAGTGCGTCTCTAATTGTTCCCAGTGTTTCTGTTGTTTTTCCAAAACGTTACTTTTTTTGTTCTTCTCTTCCTGTCTCGTCACGTAGAGCGAAATTCCCATGTATAGGTTCCAATCAGCGTAACCCCTCATCTTATGATCATGGGAGTGCATGGCTTTGTCACAGAACCTTACTGTTTGCTACTAGAAATGCCTTCGTTCTCAAGAGCCATCTAAATCGGCAGCAAGATCATTTTTTTTTCTAGCACTCGAGTTGCTCTGGCTGTTTCAGTGTGCGGAGAACCATTACCTGATGCTTCTACTGGACAGAGGATTACTCGCCCTGACCAAACAGATGCTCAAAATGCTGTCTTTGATTACCTTCATGTTACCAGAGGCCTGCCTTTCATGGATGCTGAACACATTAGCAAGAACTATCCTGAGTTCCTCCAGTGTATACTTGCGAAGATTGACAATGATGATGATGTGGGGAGGTCCCTCGCTACGTATCTTTGCTACCACCCCATTAATGAATTTGAGCCTTCTTTGAAAGTTTGGGTCTGAACCCATCAGAAATTCAGCCCCTCCTTCCTCGAAATCTGATGTTCCTCGACGACGAAGATGTTTTGCTGAAAAACTATTATATTCTTTGCAACTATGGAGTTCCCAGAAGAAAGATTGCAACTATGGAGTTTCAGACAAGAGTTTTTATAATTGGAAATGGATTCTTGGTTTGCGAATTTTCTTGATGGAATTGGTTGTGATAAGAATGAATTGTCTTCTCTGGTTAGAAACAACACAAATTTTGTTTTTGATGATTCTGGAAAGAAAATACACATTGTAGTTGCAATCCTGTTAAAGTTGGGTCTTAGAAAGTCGAACATATTAGTTTTATTCATGCAGTACCCACAAATCCTAGCTGGGAACTTCACGAAAAACTTGTTGCAGTCTGTGCATTTCTTAGCAGAGATTGGAATGTCGAGCGATGATATTGATAGCATTTTGTCCTCCCATGCCCAAGCTTTGGGTTCTTGTTCGTGTAAGAAACCTGTTGTTGTTTTGACAAGCCTAAATGTATCCAAGATAAGGTTGTGTGAGATTATGAAAGAAGATCCCAGTCAGTTTGGAACATTAGTTTCAAAGAAAAAAGTTGATGTTCGCATTTTCCGTAAAATGAATGGACATTTTCTTCAAGAAAAGACGGATTTCTTGTTGAAGTTGGGGTTTATAGAGAATTCTGATGAAATGGCTAAAGCAATGGGCAAGTTCCAAGGGAGAGGGGACCGATTGCAAGAGCGATTTGACGTCCTAGTGAATGCTGGATTAGATTGCAACACTGTTTCTCAGATGATCAAGGCAGTTCCTACCATTCTTAATCAATCAACAGTTACAATTGAGAAAAAGATTGCCTTTCTTTGGAATCACATGGGTTGTCCGATTGAATCACTTGTTGACTTTAAGGCATACTAGTGCTACAATATAGACAAGATCAATCTGAGGTTTCCTATGTATGCTCGGCTCAAAGAAAGAAAGGTAATAGCTCCCGGAAGAAATAGGAAAATTGACTACTCAAATGTGGCCTTGAGTACGATTCTAGCATGCTCGGACACAAGGTTTGTGAAATACGTCGTCAATCTTCATCCCGACGGGCCTAACGAATAGGAGAAGTTGAAGAATTCCTTTTTTGGATTAGTAGACACCATTTTTGGATCGGCTTGTGTTCCAAGGCCACAATGACAACTCAATGACGTGTAGCAACTGCAATTTCTTAATGATATAGCATCTCTGAGGTCACAAGAAGTATTCCATGTTATATAACTTGTTTATCGATTCTGAATTTCTGGTGGATTGAGTTGGAGAATTATCATCCATAAGTTAAGTGGATAAATAATTTCCAATTGAAGTTCTTAAACTCGAATGTAAAAAACTCAAAAGAGATTTTTTATTTTTTTATTATTTTTTTTTTTTTGTGATCTAAGTTTTTGGAGATAGCAAGCAAACCTATAACAGATGACAGCAGACTGATTGTATTGTTGGTTTTCCCGGATGAAGTCTTGTTTCATGATAAGATTGATCCTATTAAACTTAGGCAATCAAAGGTGTCACTTGAAGAACAAACAATAAGGTGTCTACCTAAAAAGAGAATTTGCTTTAGGCTGGTGTTTGAGATAATGTTGAAGGATTTCAATGTTATCCCTTCACGGATTTCTGATGCTTTGAGTTCAAATTTTATCGATGCGTTATTCAGAACCTACGCAATTAGCTTCACTGATGAAAACGTCTAATTTTATGTCACCAAAGGCAGACAGAAAATACATCAGGAAGGCAATTGCATGAGAACCTTGAAGTCATCTAAAAGGCCACACTAAAACACACACTACTGGTTAACAATTTCTTTAAGAACTATTCGGGCGAAAAAAATTGCATATAAATGCTATAAACTACAATGTGTGATACTTGGAATACATACTGCAAAAACAGAATATATAAAATCCGCCACGAGCTAAATTAAGTTTTGCCTATTGAGATACCGAAAACTCTTAAGGTCCGGTTACATAATACGGGTAGCCAGTAATTCCATTTGATCCTGCGGCAGGCACTACAACTTGTTCCCTTTTCCTTGTCTGCGGGTGTGAGGCCTGTGCAGCAGTTGTGAACTGGGTTGAGGCATAAGCAGTGAGATATGCTGCCATTGTTGGTGGATACGAAGCATAGCTGCCCACCTGTGCCTTTCCCATCGGTGCATATCCAATAGGAACTGGGATGGGCATAGGTACAACAGAGGCTGGGACTTGTGCTTGTATTACTTTGCCTCTCGGGGCATCAGCTAGCTTCACAATAATGTTCCTTCCCTGTATATGTAAAGATTTTGTGAGGTCAACAGCGATGGCAAGAAGAAATAGTTGTTGTGAACAAAAATGAAAACTGAATGTTTTGTATAGCTGACCCCGAGAGTCATATTTGGATCATCTATGGCTTTCTTTGCATGCTCGGCTGTCTTATAAGTGACAAAACCAAATCCTCTGCTCAAAAAGAAAACAAAGTTTTATCAGCAATTGTTGTGTATGAAAGTGAAACAGATATAACAAGGCACTACCTTGATTTGTTAGTCTCCTTATCGTATGCCACTGAACCTTCTTCAATGTCGCCGTACCTACCGAAGAAATTGAGCAAGATTTCGCTGGATATGTTTGGAGGAAGACCTCCAATGTATATCTTTCTCAGTGCTAAATCACCAGTCCCTGAGGTACTGTTTAGGCCATCACATGCAAGATTACAGATAGCCAAACGTCCCTAATGGTAGAAAAACACATTCAAGTTGGGATCTTCACTCAAGAAAGAAAATCCATCAATTTTATCTTCTGACTAACTGGTTAAGAATGTTAATCAAAAGCAGATGAAATGGTTACCATGGAGTATTCAAGTTACCAAAACAAAATGGTACGACTAAACTGTTTAAATTAATAGTTCATTAAAAACAAGGGACATTTCGCCTACTTGGGCATCTACATTGGCATTAAAATATGTTCAGAAAATCATCTTCTAGACTGCTGCTTTAGATGCATACCAACAGTTATTAGGATGAAGAATTGATAATTCTTATGACCAACAAGTCTAGTTGTGAGTTGTGACCTCGGCTATGTAGTGTACTACCACAACGTAAGTTAAATCAAAAGTCAAATGATATACATGGAACAATGAATACAAACAAGAAAAGCATCATAACGGAAGTAACTGTAAGACTGCCATTCTTCTACTGATTTACATCACCACTGAATGATCAAAATATATTTATAACAAGTAATACATATTTTAGGAAATAGTGAATGTGAAAACCGCACGAAAACTTTGAAAAAACACAATGGAGTGAATGGACACTAGGATCAAGCAGATACAGCCTAGAGACCCAAATGTTGAAGTAATTGTTAATAACGCATTATCTAAAAGCTTGTAACATTATGTTCACAGTTCACAATATTGTTTATAATCACATAGATAAATCAGTTGCCAGTCTTAATGGGAAAAAAATTAAGGTTATTGCTAAAGGTACTCCTCTACGTTTACATATATTACCTATTGTCACTTTACATTTATACCTGTATATATTTTATAAGAAAGCCCTAATCAACTTACAATTAGGTCTTGCCACTCCCCTCCCCTCTGGCTGGTTCAAAGATATTACAAAATCTCAAGTTGTTAAGGATACACTCAGCGCTAGAACCCCTTGAGGGGTTGGCTAGCAATGCTAACTGATCATTAGAGCTATTAGAAAAAGATTAACTCCTTAAAATTGATCTTTTGTGCTCTCAATCCTCTCCTCGAGCATGCTTGAGATCTTTTTGATATAGTAGCTATTGAGATATAGATGTCAATTTAAGGGGGGAAAAAAGACAACAGTACTCTTAGCCACAAAAAATAATGTATTCACCAAATATCTGTATATATTCTTTCACCACTAACTATGCTTTAAATTAATCAATGGTGCTATCAAGAGATGTCTTAAAAAGTATACAATCATTTGCTTGAAGTGTACCAAGGTCCCATGTACCATTAAAATCCAATGTTTTAGCTCATCAATTATAGCCTATTCCCACCTCAGATCACATAGACTTCTGAGATATCTAGGAAAACAAATCCAAAGTAGAGATAAAACGAAAGTATTGTGGAGAAAATGATGCATACAAAATGAACCAAAACAATGAATATGAGGTGCTACACTTACAAGTAACTTTTCTTGGAGAAATAGGAAGTTCTAGAGAGTGCAGTGGAACCTTAAGGAGTATTTGTAACAAGCATAACTGTTGACCTTCTGCTGTAGGTTCTCAGTGGCTAAGGCTCTAGTGTTGCTGCCTCTGTAGGAGAGGATGGTTAAATAGAAACAAACAAAAGGGGTAGGAATAGGAAGAACCTCTATAACAAATTTGGGACTAGATGATGTGGTAGAGAAAAGAGTAGATTCAAAGAACATATTAGCATAAATAAAGGACCATTGCAACTCAAGAGCAAGGTTTAAAATTTTAAATTTATAACTAGAACAATACAGTTTCAGTTCTTTTTAAATATAATATTATCTCGTGAAATGATTGATGCTTATTGAGTAAAAGTCAATTGAAAGTTAGTGAAATAGACATGGCAGAATCAAGTAGATTTAAACTGAATTTAATTTGAATTTATTTTGATCAGTTATAATTAATATAACAATTTAATTCATAGTAGTATATTTTATAAGATTAGAAATTATATTATAATTATTTATTTTTTCTAATAATTTGTTTCCTCCATCTTAAAGAGGTCTATTTTTTTTCTATTTACCTCGTGAACAGATGGAGGAAAAAAAATAATCATCCTTTGAGAACGAGTTTTCTTTTGTTTATCTCATGAATGAATAAAGGAGGGGGAAAAATTAACCATCGTTGTTGAGAAAAAAAAAGAGATTTTTGTCCTCTCTGTTTACCCTCATATATGGATGGAGGGGAAAATTTTGAAAAAGGAGGAAAAACAATTACCAATTAAGGAGAAAAAAATTAAGAGAGGAAAGAATAAGGGAAGGAATTGGCAATGTCGATCGCCCGTGGGTCAAAAAATTCCACCTTTCCACCTGCGAACCTACACTGTCACAGTATTTTATACCATGCTCAAGAGAGTAGCACCAATACCCCTTTTGCATGTGAGAATACTAAAAAGAATACTTGAGGGACCTAGGAAACAATTTATCTCTACTTCAAGATGAGATGAACAAAATAAATACACCCAAAAATGCCCAATGAAAGTGAGTAAAGGCAAAGACAAGGGGAAAATTAGTGAAGAGTAGCACTAATACATTTCCTGCAGGAGAGAACTCTCATAGCCAAAACACCCACTTAGCAAATCATAAGGTCAAATTTATCTCTGCTTGAAACCAAAAACGAACAAGACAAGTAAGGAGAGAAAATGAAAAACTCACAAATTCTTATTACTTTACTGCTTAACAGAATACTTTGTTCCTCAAGTAGAGCTCAAGAGTCGCTTGTATGCTCTGCAAAAGGGTTTCTTCTTCTCATATAGAACTTATTCTCATATAGAAGTAAGGGATGCTGGGTGCTCATTGGGGCCTATCATCACATGCCCTTGCTTCTTCAGGATAAGAAAGAATCTTTCTTTCCGTGCTATCACACTTATTCCTTCTTATCAAGAAGGAATCTACTTTACAGAAAGCACATATGTCCTTAAAGCTTAAAGCATGTCATTCTTTGAGTGGAGTCATGTATCAGGCGTACAGCTGTCTCTAGTTGATTATCAATGCTTTTAGTGGCAGGATACCAATCA
>JBBPFQ010000002.1:1162604-1199048 GCA_037974815.1 Kaempferia elegans
TAAATTAAAAACAAGAATTGAGAAAAGTTTATCCGGTTGAAGCGTCGGCTTGCCGACTGTCCTTAGAGAATTTATTGTCGCCCCCACGGTGCAAAAGCTAGAAAAATTTCAGTACTTAGAAATCAAAATTCACGGCTCTTTTATAGATCCGAAGAGGCAGGAAAACATGTCCGCTCCGAGGTCCACCTCGGGCGACAGAAACAAAAACACCCGAGTCTACGAGGCTCACGAGCTAGGGATTTGCACCCCCTCTGCGCGTGATAAACGCGTGCATCATGCCCAATTTATGGATTTCTGGCTTAGTCCCCATGCTTGTAGGTTCCCTTAAAACTTCTAAGCAAGATATATAAGGTCTTTTAACTCTTTTGGCTTACCAATGTGGGACTAAACACATACACACATATTACCAAAACTAAAAGAAATTATTTAAATTTTAATAAAAAATCAACACTAACAACCATCTTCTCCGATTTAAGACATGATCATCATCCATGTCTAGCTATGCCTTTAATTTCACAATGCAAAAAATAAATTAAAAAATATGTACATTTATTTTCAAAGAAAAATAAGCACACACACTATCTTAAAATTGGAACACTAGAAATTAAAAATTATCCATCTTTTACGATATAGTGATCAAACCGCTACTTACGCAAATCCATCAATATACGAAGATCTTATCGAGCTCTTTTCTCCTGACCTTTGTTTGAACTCTATATATATTTGTGTTCATCATCGTTTGAGATGGACATCATCATTAATATTGTTTCAATTGCTATCTCCTCTCAACTCACATTACCATGTCGAGCTATTCCACCGCAAACTACTCAGGCGATGTTTGTTCTTCGTTCGACATGGGCGAATTGAAGGCTCATCTCCCGCAAAAGTAAACGCTTCTAAATATATCGATTTTGTATTCGTTGATTTTATTTTTCTATCGACATTTACACAACTTGTTCGCTTCATATATATTCTTAATTAATTTAGGAGAAACAGGAAAGGATTATCGGAGTACTACTCCGGCCTATCTAAGTCGTTTATGTGCATTGCTGATGCAAAGTGTATTGACGACCTAAAGAAGATGGATAAAGTTTCGGAGAACAAGAGGAGAAAGTATCGAGATCGGTGTCGAGGGACAAGTCATTCCGCCGCATCTTGTAGCACCGATATGAGCTACATGAGCCCGTAGAACAAGTACTCTTCTCGATGCTTATCGGAGAGATATATAGGTCTATTTTTGTGTGAGATGATGAAAGGATTCGTGATATAACTAACCATCAAAATCTACTAAAAGAATTTTTGTTTTGCGTATCATTCGGACTTCATACGGAAGGATAGCGATACGAGGGATGAGAGATCGTGGAAGATTTGATAATGAGAGAAAAAAAAAAGATGGATGGAAAAGAGCAAGATTAAGGGATGAAACACCGGAAGGTATACATTATGAAGAACGAAAACACCTAGCTAGCAAACGTGAATTTGTTGGATATTCATTAAATGATCTAATTAAGGTTAATTACGAGTTTGTGTTAATTCATCTGTTATTATTGATAGGCTGATAATAAAATTGGATTCAGTACTATACATAGGGTGTAGTCTCGAAACACACTAATTCATCTTCGCGTTGCACGAACAATGCGTCTAGTTGCCATTCAATCACAACGAAGGGAATTGATAATCGTCAAGCCACCATGTGTATCAAGAAAAACACAAATCTAACAAATGTGTCCCGAACTCATAGATCGGAAAGACGCACAAAACAAACTAAGCTATCTTCCGCAATGAACCCAAAAGCTTAACAATTAGTCACAACAAAGGCGAGATTCGATACAAGTTAACTCGGTACAATAGTTTTCAACTTCTAACACAAATACCAATCGACGAAGTGAAGGGAGATGCACACACTAAGTCCTAACCTAAAAACTGTGTGTGCGTGTGTTTCTGCCATGGATGTGCTCATGGCACAAGCTGCAGCATTCAGCTTTAATTCCCCCATCCTGGAGGAGGTGGCCGGAAGATATGAGTGTTGTCCCCCTCCGCGAGGGTTGTTAACATGAGCGTCTACGACTGAGCAGGGAGATCAGATCTCGGTTGATCGGAACATCGATCAGTGTTGTTTACTTCCGACTTAGCTAGTTTACCTTGCTAACTGTTACAGACATTCCAACTTATAAGTAGTAAACTTATCGATATCTTTCTTGGATGTTTAAGCTCAGAGCTCCGCTAGCCATGAGATACAGCTGAAGCACTAGCCTCGCGCCGGACAGTCTAAACACTATAAACTAACAAAACACAAGGCAGGAACAAGGAACACAATTGACGAAGATAACAGATCATGAAGCAACAAGGCACACACCATGCGAACATTTGCTTTCTCTTCTTTCACATAACCGAGCAGCTGTTGGGGTTCTCATCGCTGAACATGGAGTAGTGTTCCCCGCGGGGATACGGCGGCGGCGGAGGTGCATAGACTGGTCGGCCGTAGCCGTGGCCGTACCCGTATCCGGCCATTTGCATCGGTGGGAAATTTCCCACCGGCGATTGCCGGTCCGGTCCGTTCATCATCATCAGCCTCTGTTGCTGCTGCTGCTGCATCAGTGCCTGCAGGTATTGCTGCTGGTGGTAGGGGTTCCCACCGGCCATCATCATCTCCGGCGGCACTGCCCCGGGAGGGCAATAGCCTGGATGGGGCATGCCTCCGGCGGCCGGAAAGCTTCCCATTTGGTGGCCCATCATCATGTTGGGCTGGCCTATCGGAAAGCCCCTTCCTAATCCCACACCGCCGCCTCCGCCGCCGCCCTTGTTTGGTGACGGATTGCCATGGTTACCTTGAACCCCACCCTTGTTCTTGCTACCGCCGCCATTGGCTTGGTTTGGGTTTCCACCGCCGCCATTTTTACCTCCGCCGCCGCTGCCATTTTTGCCTCCCACGGCCTTGTCGATCACCGGAAGTAGATATCCTCCCTTTCCACCACCACCACCTTTCTTGACTTGTGCATTAGGCTGATTAAAGTTCACCATGGGAGAAGGCTTCATGTCGTCGAAGTCGTCGAAGTCCTCGTCGTCGTCCTCGTCGTCGAAGTCGTCGTCTTCGTCACCGTAGTCGCTTCCACCGTCGAAATCGCCCTTGTGGTGGAGATCGAACTTGACCTTCTTGCCATCATCCTTCTTGAAAGGCAGCTTGAGGTCCTTCAAGCTGGGAAATTTCAAATCTTTGAGCCCCTTTTCCTTTCCTTGCTGCTGCTGAAACTTTTGTTCCTTGATTCCGCCGCCGCCGCCGCCGCCGCCCATTTGCGGTTTCTGCTGCCCTTTGGCATGGTCAAGCTGAGTCTTCTGGAGCATGCCGGGGAGGTTCTGGTGCTGCTTACCTCCTCCCTTGGCAGGCCAAAGCTCTGCATTTTTGCCGGTCGCCTTGTTGAGCTTCTTGATGAGAGCGACCGGATCCACACTCCCTGTCACTGTAACCTTCTTCTCCTCCACATCTACTGTCACAGTGTACACCCCTAAACAAGATCAAAAATCAGTGCACAAGACCTTTGAAAAAAAAAATACAAAGAAAAAGAAAAATACATTCATCATCATCAAGAACAAAAATATATACCTTCAATCTTGTGGAGCACTCTCCTTACTTTTTTCTTACAGCCATCACAGCAAATGTTCAGCTTCAGAACACACGTCTGCCGAGGAAACATGAAACATTGTGAACCTTCTTCACATGCATGTAGGAGGAACACACAAGAAAAAGAAAAAAGAAGTTTTTTTTTTAAATGGAATTGAGTTCAGAGCAAGTAAAGAAAGGAAACCTGAAGCTTTAGGAACTTGTTGGCTTCTTCTTTGCTCATTGTTTGTGCAGGAGGAAGGAAGAGATTGAGAGTAAGGATTGGGCAGAAGGTTTAGGTTGAGGGAGATTTGTGTAGGTTCTTGAGGCCTTAGGGTTGCATTATTTAATGGCAGTGTGGACGTGTGGGGGAAGGTGAAAGAGAGAGAGAGAGGGTGATTAATAATATATTGTGGTGCATGCAGCAAAAGCAGTGGTAAGACTGCCAGCTTTTCTTCTTCTTTTTCTTTTTTTCTTATTTTTTTTATAATTTTTTTTATAGATCTTTTAAATTGGTTTATACGTTTTACATTTAACTTAATTTTAATTAATGACTGATTATATTTATCGGTCCTACAAGTTGACGCCAGCAGAAATCATGATAATCATGCATGATTCCAACGGAGTGATGTCCCCACGAAATGCTCAATTGAAGGATAATAAGTTTGGTACATGACAAATTTTTAATGAGGCTTGTTTTTTTTAAAATAATAATAATAATAATAATCTCCCATCTCTAATTATTCAACAGTTAATTATAAATTAATCTCATAATTTATCATCTGGATAAATGGTAAAAGACGTATCTGTGATAAGTATAATTATATATTGCTACAATAATCTCAACATAATGATGAAAAGGGAAATTGCTAATTTCATGCCATTGCACAACAGTCTCAGATCGATACGTGAGATTGTAAACAGTAATTATGAATAGTGATTTTAAATAGTAATTATGAACCGTAATTATAAACGATACTAGTAATAATAATTTTTTTTATAACTCTTTAAGTACTCTGTTTAAAAAGTCTATAACTTCTAGTGAGTCTCACCTGTATTGAAATTTCTGTAACCTTTGCCCGGTTGTGGATTTAGATAGTCTGCCTTCCTTAGCCTGCACAGGTCTTGATTTTTTTTTAGCGATTCCAGATATATTTACTGTTCACCTCTGGTTACTAGGATAAAGGCTGAGGAAGACTACAGTGGTACTAAAAACAGAGTAGAGTCATGTAGTAGGTTAAAAACCTTTATAGCATTTATTTATGCTAAACATAAACCAAGTACAATATATGAATTAGGGGAGCCATGAGAAACTCATCTTACCGTTCTAATGTACACAAACAGATTATAGATGAAATACAAGAGGAAATAAAAACATATTACAGTTCTAATGTACACAAACGGATTACAGATGAAATACAAGAGGAAATAAAAACATCTTACAGTTCTAATGTACACAGACGGAATTACAAAGGAGCGTGCACGACCTTTCACTTGTCGCGACTTGGCTTTTCTCTTTAGGAGGGTGAGGGCTTTTATAGAAGAGAAGAGAAAGCTTGCACCTGAAGGAAGCAAAGTTTGCTTGGGAAGAAAGAAACGGTGGAACTGTCCAGAAAGGAGAGGGGTCTGAAAGCAATTTTGGTTAGATGACAGGTAGGATGTAAAAATCGTCATTGCTGACGTTTTTAGTTTTGGCTGAGGTGGATGTACGGTAGAGTGTAAAAAAATGTCATGACTGACGTTATTAGTTTTTGTTGAGGTTGATGTCCTGTAGAGGGTAGTGGAGAGACAGTTGGTTGTGAGACTGATAGTTTAATAGTGGAGACATCTGGAGGGTAAAGTGTAGTTTGGATGTGGGATAGTGGGGTTAGGGTTTCATCATATTCTCTAAATTCTGTTTGCAAGTGGAGTCGAGAGAGGGAGCTTGAGAACTACTGGCTAGAGCTGAATGTAGGTTCCGTAGAAGAGCCACTCTATAAGCTTTAGCTAAGAGAGTAGAACTAGCTAGTTTTTTGTTCCAGAACCTTCTTTTTTCGTTGATAATGTTGGAATAGGGTGGTATGTTGTGTTTTAAATGTGAAAGGGAAAAACCTTGTGCCCATGTTTTTAGGCTAATAAATTTTTTCAGTATAAGTCTCTGTCACTAGTAAGTAATTATCAGGATCTTCTATTTTATCTCATGCCCAATTAGTACTTTGTCCCGAAGCACGCCAATGTTTTAATTGGTCAGTAAATGTAGGTGGTGCTTCCCATTCCATGTATGGATCGAAAGGATATTCTGTTAATTCAGCTTGATAACCGCCTACTTCATTAATATCAATTTTTATCAAATGTCTCGCTGGTTCTATTTTCAAAACAATCCATTCAGGAGGGGAGCTGTCAAAAGTACAGACTACAAAAGTACTGACAAATAAAAGTACTGACAAACAAATATTGTCTGGTGTAGTAGAGGAAAGAGATCGATAGACTCCTTCAATATTTGTGCATATGTTTGGGTAGAGACAGAATCATCATGTGTTGGTTAAACGTTTGGACTGACCATAGTTGTTATTTTTAGTAGTGTACCGGAAAAGAAATTAGGATAAAGTTGTATTCCGACTGCATGGAATGCCTCTTCCAAATAATAGTACCCTTTAATGAAAGGATGTTCCAATCCTTGAATTGCCACATTTGTTTCTTCCTAAGTAAAGTAAACACCAGTTTGAGTTACGGAAAAGACTGCATTATAAATTTTAAACTCACTTACACTTAGTGCATGTTCAAATTACTTATGTGTATGTTCTCTTTTATGCACTAGTCCCTGTTTGAGCTAGTAGCTCCCATAATTCACCTCCTTTGTGTTGGCTCTGAGACGAATTGACGGAAGCGCTGGGACGAGCGGATCATCTTTTACCACCATATTCAAATTACTTATGAGGTTAGATCATCTATTAAAACCCATTTACTTTATAATTTACTTAATAATTGATACAATATTTTCATAGGATTAAATAGGTCACATCAAAATTAGAGTATTAGGCAGATCATAAACATGATGTATCAACTTAAAAAATTACAAGAATGCATACATTGGTAAATAAATAAGAGTAAAATAATAGTAGTTATTATAATATGTTAAAGTAAATTATTTTTATTCTTAATCTAATTTATCAAAATCATCACGTCTGGGATATTAAACAAAAATATATTATTCATCAATTCAATCATATTTATTTAAATTTAATCCGAGCTATTTAAATATAGTTGTAACAGATATATACATAACTACTATAATTGTAGCAATTGTTACTATAGTTATTTTCATGCTGGGACAATTATGAATAATAATTACTACCACTGCTATAATTAGAGTAGTTATAATTGTATCGGCTATAATGATAACAAAATTGGATAAACAGTGTTGAAATGATTTTAATTGAAAAAATTTTAATTGAGTTGAATAAATTTAACGATAAAAGAATGAAATAATATTGTTCTGTCCCATAATAAAAGTGTTTTTAAATTGAAATATGTGATGGGCATATTTTTATCATTATCGCTTTGATATTATAATTATTTAAGGATATCAATTTAGATAGATCAAATTGAATTTAAATTAGATTTTTAAAAAAATAGTCTCGTATCCAAACCCTAATTTAATCTGATACTCCTAAATTCAAATTTAAACTTAACCAACCAACCAACTCAGATCTGACATGGATATTTCATTATTACCATACTAACATTAATATTATATATGTAATTATCTTAATTTAATAAATAAAATACTCAATGATTAAATCTTAAATTCAAGTCAAATAGGTCAATCCCAATCCAATCTGAAAATTTTCAATCATAAATTCCTCCAACTTGAATTGCATTTTTTTACTTAGATCAGATTATCAAGTCGGATTCATTTTTAACGTCCCTATAATTATCTTCCATAATCAACAATCAAAAGTAATTAATATTTTATAATTGAACGTAATAAAGGGGGTAAATACTAAACAAAATGAAATGTTTTTATATAATAAAGAATTTTATTTGGCAAACATAAAAAACACATCCGTTATTTCATTATCATAAAATAGATACCTCATTTTAAAAAAACGTCAAAAAGGTCTTTTATATTTTAAAATTACTCAAATTTCAACATATTTTAATATATTTAATCCATACTATTACAATTTGATTAAAGTTGCTCTAATTAATTTTGATCACTTAAATAATATTTAATTAGTTTTGATAACTTGAATACATTTTTATCATATTTAAACAATTATAATCAATATTTGAATAGTTTTAATCAATATTAATAATTTCCAATATATTAAAATAATTTTAATTAAAATTATTATAATAGAATAAAAGTATTTTTATATAAAATATTAACTTAATTTATTATTATTTTTTAAAATGTGATGCTCAATTATCTTACTATATTATAAAGAATCTGGCCCCAATACTAACAGATTTCAAATTAATTTGGTGAAGTCTACTATAAAATTACATTAATTATAGATCTAGAGTTTAAGACTCATCTGCAGCGTATTATTAAAAAAAATTTCATTACAATCCAGGATCTAAAGTTCGAGACTCAAGTGCGGCGTATTATTAGAAATTTTTTTCATTAATAGGTATTGCACTACTATAATCTCTTTAGTCCCACATCTTAAAAATAATAACACCGCAAGTAGAGAAATTTCTATAAATACCTTAGGTCGGTGATATTAAAAAGGACACATTTCTCGGCTTTTTAACTAAGATCAAGTGTAGTACATATCCTTATCAGTTTAATATCTGATATAAAAAATTAAATTAATTTTTTTTTATGATGCAGAGTCTGTTACTATTACATGGGCTTGGCGCATCATTATCAAGTCTAATTTATTATATTCATGTATTTATTACACATACAACGCGTGTGCGCGATGACTAGTAATGATAATAAATCATGCCTTACAAATGGATTCACTTGTATTTTCGGATTCTCTCCTAGCTAATGAAAAATATTTATGAAATTAGATCATTTACTTTTAGAATTAATCCGATCGTATGATCGGAATATGTGAATTGTTAAAAAAAAAATAAAAAATCATAAAACGAATCACTTGTACAATATTTGTTAACTTTAAAAATTAATTAATGTTTTTCGTCTTCTTCTGCCATGTGAAGCTACCGCATTTTCATGTGATGCCAAGAATCTCTTTCTTATTTAAGTTGATGCATTAATTGCTCCAATCTATTAATTCCATGAATTAATTTTGTCCTAATAAAATAATTTTTTTTAAAAAAAATAAATTGACGAAGATTGAATCTTAAATAGGAAAAACAAGGGTTGATCTAATGATTTTATATGATTCCCTCTAAATTAAATTGCATGCTTCCAAAGAATGTGCCACATAAAATATTTATATTTTATTATGAAATTGATACTTCATCATTTAGAGTGGGTGATATTATATTTTATTTAAAATAAATAAATTAGATTGGGTAAGAAGTATTAAATCCATACAATAATATAAAATAAGAGTATTCAAGAACCCTATTAGCAAAAGGTCAAGAACAAATACTACACTTGATTTTAACCAAAAGGTTGAGAAAAATATACTTTCTAACCTTGTCATCCAATGAATTTATATAATTTTCTTCGCTCACGGTCAATCCTTAGATGTCAAACTAAATAGAATCATGATAGTGCATATTTTTTATATAAAAAATTACTAATAATCCTTACCATAAAAGCAAATATACTGATCGGACGGCTGATCTACGTCGGGAAGCCCTAATCCGGACACGGCAAGACAAATAGAGGCGGCCGCCTAAGTCCGCCCCGCTCTCGGCGTCTTCTTCCGTTCTCCGGCGGCGAGGCTCCACGCATCGGGCCCAAGGACGGCGCTTCCATGGCGAGCAACCCGTCGCAACTGCTCCCTTCAGGTACTTTCCTCCCTTTCTCTCTTCCGATCGCCATCTCTGCTTCCGGATCCCTCATCTCTTTCCCGCGCCTCGCAGAGCTCATCGATAGGTGTATCGGGTCGAAGATTTGGGTGATCATGAAGGGAGACAAGGAGCTCGTCGGAACCCTCAGAGGATTCGATGTCTACGTCAACATGGTCCTCGAAGATGTCACTGAATAGTAATGAACACTTCCTCCTATCGATTTTTAACCGTTGGTAGTTGATCTCTGCGTAGTACATCCAAGATTTTCTCTACCAAACTTAATGTTCGTCTAGATCGAGATTCTTGAAAGTGGTCTTTGTTAATGCAAGTTTTCTTTGATTCGTAATCGAAGTTCGAAGTAGGAGTAGTGTCTGGTGAACCTTGTTTGAAGCTGTATAACAAATATGCTTCTTTCAATCTCGAAAAAACCAGAAAGTGTTAAGCTTCTATGTAAGAGGTAGTTTTGCAACTCTCTGATATCTCTTCTGGTAACTTTAGAAGTTCCCCAACTCTTGTCATTGACAATTGAGGGTTGATTCTGAACTAGATACCATGATTGCCATTACTCTGTTTCTTATCACCTGAACAGTACAAATAGTCTGCCCTGCTTTTGTTTTTTGCTTTTAAATTGACAAATCAACTGGGGATTTGTTTTGATCTTACAAATGGCAATGCTTAATGAAAATTTTCTTGCAGTGAAATCACATCTGAGGGGCGCAGGATAACAAAGCTTGACCAGATATTGCTAAATGGAAACAACATTGCCATTGTAAGCAAGCATCATAGTATGATGTTACAGTTATTACTTACCTCTAGTCATATTTATCTTGTTTCAGCATTAGTTTGGTTTTTAGTTTTTGAGAGTAGAATAGTTTTGTATAATGTTATTTAGCCTTTTAAATTCTCAGCTTATAACTTGAAGCATTTGAACTTTTTAAAATTAGTTTGAGTACCAATGCACTATTCATCCAAGGACATTTAAAAAGCTTAATTTTTTATTTAATAATGGATAATTGAATGTAGCAATTTATAAGAAGTTCCTGAATTTGTTAGTTAATTTCCTCAGAGCTTTCATTTATTATATTTTCAAATATTTTGAGCTCCAATCGCAATATTCTGTAATAGTTAATTTCCTTTAAGAGTTGGTTTTCTTTCAACGAGATGATCATGTTTTAGACCAAGGCAATTTTACATCTGCAAAATAGATTTGTACTTTGTTTTGTGGAGGGTAGGAAATGAGGTTTGTGAAGAGTTAATTTTGGAAACTGGATATAGTGTGAATGATATCTTAGTTGTTCTTAGGACTGTGAGGTATAATAGCATTGTTGGAGTTGTGATGCTACACTGATCCAAGTTGTGAGTAATAGAACTGACTTCTGTTTAAACACTACAGAAGCAAGTTAGAGCATATAGAATGCGAAGAAAAAATAAAATAAAATGCAAGATCGAATAAAGCATGCAAATTTAACATGGTTCAACAAGTTTGATAATGACTATGATTTTGCGAAGAAAATTTTTATTGTGGCTTTAATTCTTTTATCATTGCATCACACATACATCACTATATGATGAGATAGTACATTCCTTCTTTTTTGAAGCCAGGTTTCTAGGGTGTATATGCACTGCAAGATCTAAATCTGTAAATTTGGTTAGTTCAAAGACTGAGTTTCGTTAAGTATGTCATTTGATGGAGACTGTTAACTCGGAAAGTTACAACTTTACAACCCCATCAAAGGCTTTGGTGGAAATCACCCATTTTGGAAACCCCATGAACATTGTGGCACTCTTGTACCCATATCATACTGGAGCTCTATAGCCAACCCCTGCCATCCTTTTAGGACGCAAGGATTCCAATATGTTCCCTACCAAAGAAACCAAGTTTTGCAAAAAAAAAAATCTCTGACCCCTGTCATTTGTTCCATTACTTTCTTGCCACACTCAGGTTTGTGTTTCTGAATGGAAAAAAACATAGGTGTAATCACCGGTTTTCTACTCTGTTTGGTGTCATAGTTGTTATAATCTTTGGGTTTTTTACCATTCATCATGTATTATTTTAATTCTTTATCATGCATTTTACATAAGATTGGAATCTATTTGTCGTGCAGCTGGTACCTGGTGGTTCTCCCGATCCAGAATAATACTACCAACTTCATGTTTGCTGAATTATCCCAAGTGGTAGGGTAGAATATTAGTAGTATTTTCTCATATAACTCTGTAAGCTAATGAAATCTGTCATGTTTTGAATATCTTGTAGTTTACGTTATAGTGCTCTGATATTTTCTGGTCTTCGTTCAAGTCATACTGCTATCTACTTGCTCAGAGGGTTTATTGATTTGTGTGTGTGTGTGTGTGTGTGTGTGTGTGTGTGTGTGAATAGAGCATTTTATTTTGCCAACGTAATAATGACGTGAATAGGGTGTTCACTTTGAATGGAATAAATCGTTGTAATAGTTAAATGGGGCAAGAAGGTTCTTTTCTAAACATTAAGGCAATGGATCTTTTGTTATCTCATTCAATTCCACACAAAAGATAACCTAAATGTCTAACAGAATCAATATCAATGACCCAAACTCACAGAAAATATATAGGAATAGAAGGTATCATCTGAGAAATGTGACGATAAATTGACAAATGCATTATGCACTTGTAAGGCAATTCAATATGAACCCATAACTTTCCCCTTCAAAAATCATAAATGAAGAAGTGAAACCAAGTTAATAAATCATACTTGGCAATAAAAAAGGCGACCTATATGCTTGATCTAGCAAAGCTTTGCTAAAAATGTTCCAATCAGTGTTTCCAGCTCACCTTCCATACGATAGAACTTAGAAGATGCATTTTTTTCCTTCTTTTGATTGTCGACTATTCCTGGTCTTTCGACTTTTGGACACCTACCCAGCGAGCATAATCAACCCACCTGTTCAACATAGAATCTGAACGTTAACTCACAGGAAAAACAAATACGCTTCAAGACAAACACTAGGGGATGTCAACTGATGCTGATTTTATAGGTGAACCAACCATTTTGCCCATGGCAGAAAACCCATTTCAGGCTACGAATTCCTTATGTACTAGCAAATTTTTTTTTCTTTCCCTTTACATTGGTTTATGTATAACTATGATTTTTCATAAGTAGATTTTTGATAGATTTTTTTATCTTTAATGTATGTAATCAATATGCGACTAGACCAATTAACCTACGTCGATATAACCAATTAGCTTATTCAGGTTGCTGTCCGGATGTATTGACATTTCCATTGATTGATTCACCACATTTAACAAACAAATCAGTGACCTGGAACTTGTCCGTTGAATTTTTATAATAATTTCTATGACTAAGATTTTGACATACATTTACAATTTTTTTTCTTAATCCAGTACCTATCTCCTGTTCACAGTTCAATTGGCTGAACTGGGCTAGTCCAGTGTTTGGTTTCAAAATATTTTCCAAATGCAAATTAAATAAAAATACTTACAGCAAGGATCCGAGAAATGTGTTTCCTGTACGAACTGCAAAGCACAAGGCACTGAGTGCTAATTTGTTGTTATGTAGAAACGGTTCCAAGATACGCTGTTCAATGACACCAGCTAACAATTGATACCTGTTGGGCATCCAAATTTGGTGTAAGCAAACCCAACCAATATAATAACTCAGATGTATTTGTTATCCAGCCAATCCTTACAAGTTCTGAACTTAACAAGTAAAAAAACATACTTAAAATTGAATAAGTTGAATGAAATAGTTGCTAATCTCAAAAGGAAATTGAATAAAAATACACACCAGTCAGTGTTTTCTGGAACTATGAATGTGAAAATTGAGTAGTTTGACCAAACTAGAGACATGAAAAGCATTATAGTATAACTGCCTGAGCAGATGGATGATTTATATCCCCATGGAAACCAAGTATAGCTATGAAGAATTAGCCTAATCAAACTATGGAGTGAACTTCATGAGTAGTTTACGTCCACACACACGAGAACTAATTTGGATCAAGCAGCAGAAAGCTTTTGAACCAAATTGCTTCCGCTGAAAATTGGGCAGAGGCAACGGCAGGGAATCAGAAAAGCTTTTGGAGACGTCGTTACTATCCTTGTCCCAATGCCTACTGTCTCATCAATGTTGCCGTCCAACTGCACCACGATCTACAGCAGCGGCATCAAAGGTGCTGACAGGTATATTCTTCAGTGGGGCCCGAGATGTCAACTCCACCATGGAATCTCAGTGTCACATAAGCATCAATGCCTTAGTCGGACTTCATTCTACAGATGCACAAGGGTTGCTCCTTTCCCTGTCGCACTTAGGTTGCTGAGGATAACCAATACTCTTGTTGTGGGATCAAAAGAAAGGTCTAACTGGAGGTTTTGGTTATTTGATTTGTTTCACCTATCTTTTATCCTCATCTAAATTAGAGAAAGGATTGTACTTCCTTTCTTTCCATCAGTCAAAAATAAACAGCTCTAATTCCCTTGTATTCCTCCCTCCTCTCCTGCCCCATCTCTTTCCCTTCACTGCGATTCCTTTCCCTCTAATTTCTCTTGCCAGTTAACGGATCCTTGAAGCACTTCATGCTTCTCCAGGTTCACTAATTAATACATTGGAAGTTGAACATGCAATAAATGAGAGGTAAACATCCATTTGGGTTACGACTCATTACATCCAATAGTGAAAAAGGTCTGGAGATGCTGCTTCATATAAGTCTTCGGTGCAGGTCGTTCTATACTAGTGCATTCTCAATAATTCCTATTCAACTAGAAATAATCACCAGATATTGGATGGATTTTGGATGCAAAATCACAACATTAATCTTCTATGGTACAATCTTTTTTTCTTCAACAAAAAATAGTGACTGTCGAAATGACTGATTTTGGAAAAATATTAATAATACAGTAATACTCAAATTGTGGGGAGAAGGAACAAGCTCCAAAAGGTGTATAATGCTTTCAAATATATTTTGCCACATGTTCTTTCAACAAACCATGTTGGCTTTGACAATAAGCAACCATCCAGACAATAACAAGGTTTCCGATCAGTAGTTCAGAATGATAAAACTTAGGAGCATCTTAAAAAATTTCCATATGGAATTTTCTCAATGTGAATGTGACTATTAGAATTTTTTTTCCTAATGTTTTATCGACATGTCAAGACTATTTCCCCATAAAAGAATGAATTAGATCCCAAGGTTAGGCACGTATTTAATAATATAGACCTAGTGGAGGTGTTAAATATTTATCAACTAGCATGGGGATAAGGGAGATGTACTCATAATCAAGTACAGTGTCGAGATCAAGAAAAAAATCTTTGAAAAGTACTTGCATGTAGGTTGTGTCTACTTGGATGGAAATAAAATAAAGAAAAGAAAAGAACTAAAATGATTAATTTCTTTTGTTTGCTAGAAAGGAAATGAAGAAAACAATTTAATTTCATCCATGTCCTCTTATTTTATTTCCGCCCAAACCAGGAAAAAATGGAGAGGAATGGAATATGAACACATCGTAAACACAATTAAGTGATACAATTCCTCTCCATTCAAGTCCCTATAAATAACCATGATAAATGAAATGGAGTGAAAAATAAAATATACAATTCATCTCCTTTCTCTTCTTTTCACTTAAAACTATTTCATCTCCCTTCTATTCCCTCCTCTTCAAGTCCTCCTCTTCAAGAAAACACAACATTAGTTTGCTTGAAGAGGAGCTATATGGATATCTCATGAAACAACTAGAAATTCAGGTTAGGTGATCTAAAAGATCTTGTCCGTATTGCAGGCATCAATATGAAAATGCAGTGATGCGAATTGTCAAAAGAAAAACCATAAGGTCTGGTGTAGAAGTTTGGAAGTCAAAATTTCTACCTGACAACTAAGATGCAACTATCAGAAGCTGTATAGTTTTCCAACTCGCTGACACCATTTACCTACTACAGTTACTAAAACTACCAGAAACCTTTACCCTTTAGTCTTTCAGTGAACTCAAGAAACAATTATCTTAATGTGTGTCACAATAAATAAGCAGATTCTCAAGTCAAAAAAAAGATAGAGAAGTCAAAAAAGTCATGCATTTATACCTAAGGTTGCTTGAAATGGCCATGTAAACACCATAGGCAACACTGGTAGATACAATAGGCACGTCCTCTGTTTCAACTGCAGCATCCTTGTTAATTGTCTGCCTTGCCTTGATCAAGGCATTCGTTACACCAGTCCCAATCTGTAAAACATTCAATAGAATCAATCAATATATTTTAACTGACAATTCCATGATTATTGGATCAAATTATGAGAACAATTCGTGTTTTTAAGAAGAAAAAAAAAACAACTAATAGGTATCCAGAGTCTTTGTTTAAAAGAATGCATGATATTATGGCAAGACATTCAGCCATGTTTATGAACTTTGAGCAAGTGGGTCTGAGAGGGGCTTCTTTATAGTGTAACTCAATAGTTGGAAGAAAAATGTGTTGCATAGAACAGAACCATTACAATTGAGTATAGCATTCAATAAAATGTCTACAGAAAAAATAGCTTACATAGATTAACAATCATACATAACTATTAACTCTAACACTCCCCTAAAGCTACACCATAAATATTGACTCATGTTTAGCTTTCTACACAAAATAAAGGGCCCCACAAATAGAAAATTTTGATATAGCACTCAACAAAATTGATAAAGACATCACTGCAACTGTTGAGATCAGTAAAATAATGCTGACTGAAATTGGTGTTGATGTTCAAAAGTTACTTTGACTGAGTTCATATAAACTTCAAAAGGTTTATATAATGTTTTCCTTAACTTCCCTTCGAATTGAAGATATTACAAGATACAGAAAGTTTAGAAGAAGAAGTGATAATTTTGAATGGGTTTTGAAAAAAAAAAAGAAAAAAGGATTCAATATTACTATGAGAAACAAGGAAAGGAGATTGAATAAGTTTAGACGTCTACTTGAGAGAGAGGGGATATTAGGATGGAAATAATGATTAATCTATGTTTTGAGGTTGCAACCAACTGAAAAAATAGCGAAGGACAGGTTTACTAGATGAAAAGATAGGAGGAAGGAAGAAGGGAGCAAGAGAAGACCTTGACTGTTCAACCTCACCTCGACTAGACATGAAGCATTTCACTTTGAGATAAGATCTACATTCCACCTCCTCTTCTTTAACACGGGAAGAAAACAGAGAGGAAGAGGTGCCACTCAGATGGACAAATGATTCATTTCGTTGTAGCTGATCAACACAAAATGTTTTTTTAAGCCATGCCTTAGCCCTTATGTGTCTGGAGAGGATATCCTATTTCTTCTCCAAGTTAAACCTTCGTTACCATTTAAATAAAGTTAGCATTATTTCATCTGAATTTTTTTTTTTCACTATGATATCTGGTGGATTTGTCTTTTGATTAAAACTTTAAACTACCCCAGAAGAATCCCAACTACTGTAAGAAAGAATAATTTGAAAATTTTCCCATCTGTTGAGAATTCTACTGTCTGCAATTCAGTTTTATGTTAGCCTTCAACGTCTTTGTATTTCGTGGAGCACCCATAAAAAGCACCACAATGACACAACTGCAATAGAATTTGCAATCAATGCTTTCAGAGGTGGCCAGCACAAAATCAAAGTTATTAACTATGCAAAAATAGAGATATGATGATGCAATTCAGTGAAAATTTTAAAATTTTAGGTGTAGAAATCAAGAGCCAATTTTACTATTAGATGTTGACTATTGCCACAACAACTTGAAAAAATGTGTAACTTCTTTTCCTTTCCTCTTTAAACAATCACAATATCTGATTCAATACTAATACATGTGCTGCTGAAGGTAACAACCCCTAGGCAACTCTAGCATAAATATGAAAATGAACTAATGAAAGTTAAAAGGATAAAAAAAATATGTGTGTGCAAGTTGACAAGCTCAAGCAAATGGACCATCATGCATAAATAATTTATCAAAGGTATAATGAGGATGAAGCTATATAAGAAAGGTCAAAAATAAGTTTAAGAACTATACCACAACAATGGACGACACCAAGCTGTGTTTCATAAACCTATTTGAGACCAGGTACACAGGTCTTATCTTTGCATCGAACTCTATGCCATATTTCAATAAGATATAAATGCAAAATGAAATACCAGTTATTCTTAGTAGGTGCTTAGATGCATTAAAGAACCATGCTGCCAGCAAGTTGAATATCATTTTGATTAGTTAGTTATGTTAGATATGAAGGGAATGATCTCCATGTAAACGAGTCCAATACTAAATGAAACTGAGTTCAACCTTTTCTCAAGGTAAGTATCAAACATTTTTTCCTTATGCCGTAATTACCGACACTGAAGTCCTATTTAATGGTGCTACACAAGGATACATGAGAAAATGGAAGAAAAATATTTTACAGTATTCAAGTTTCAGTCAAGATGTAAACCTTCAACATTTTTATAACAAGCACAGATATAATAAGTTACTATCAGACTTGAAAGAATGATTGAATAAGTGGACAATTATCCCATACCAGGGAAGCACTAGTTCCAACAACAAAAAGCTTTGATCCATTTTTCTGCGAAAGAGAAGGAAGAATTTTAAGAAATAATTTGATGGCCAAGCATAAAGGAAGAACTTATTGGTTAATCAAGATTGAATAAAACAAACGGTTATCAAGAAATGTCAATAATTACCACAATTGCACCAACCCTCTGCAAGAGTGAATACGATGTTCCAGCTAAAGCAATCTGATAAGAAAATAACTCATATTTACCGATATTGTCAAAAGCATTTATAGACAAGTACAAGAACAACAATTACTTGAAAAGCATTATCAGGACAGCTATAGAAGAACTTTGTAATTGGTCCAGTGTTCAACTGAAGAGGTGCTCGTATTGATACTGTCGGAGCAGGAAGCCACACAAGCATGAAATCAGCTACTATGGCCATTACCTAAGCAGCATTAAGAATTTAAAAATGACAGTTCCATTTGTACAAACTTATCAACGTTGAGCACACTGTTAGATGTGTAAAATATGCAAGTCAAATCACCAATCTATAACTAACTTAAAAATTAGCAAGATAATATGCTGATAAAAGTTGCTTATGCCAACACAGCCAAGCATGTTATGATTGTCATGGAGTGAGATAATGATCACATGACATAAAGTTCTTAATGTACACGAATAGTAGAAAAGTAGAACATAGTTAAAAAAAGATGAAAAAGGGTAAGAAAAACCTTGAGGAATCACTATTTCCGGTTTGAATAAACTTGCAAGTTATTCAGACTTTCAAGCTTTGTCCACTAAACAACGTAGGTTTAAACAAGAGATAGGACTCTGAACCTGAGATTACAATCTGTTGTTTGAATGCAGTAAAATCATCAAGTATTCATTTATTATGACCATCATCTTCACAATTTCCAAATAGCTCAATGTTACAGGCCTCAAGAATCCTGAGGACGCAACCCTTATATATACCACTCCAAAATACAGGGATCTAAGTAAAAACAAATTAAATCAAGAGAAAGTAAGGCAAAGATGTTTAAAATAAAAAATAATTAGTACTTAACACTTCTATATGATATGGACTATATCAAATGGTATTAGGTTAATTGCTAAAATTGGCTAACTATTGAGAACAGTAACAACATTAATCAAGAATTATAACAAATACATCAACTTCTAAGTTCAACCAATTATAATCTTATTATACTCACACATGTCCATGTGTCTCTGTTTCAACGTTAAATACCTCAATGAGGTGATCATGTTTCTTATTTTTTCTTAGAAACATCAAAATTTAGATTCATTTTAGCAATTAGCCACTAATTAAATTAAATTAATGTATATCTTTTAGCATTTGATTTTGAAATAAACCATGTGAACATGCCACACTTATTGATTGATGATAGAATTGTCATACCATTAAGTTTGTCTATATATCTTATCAAATCTTACTTTCTTTGTAATTGTCATTTACCTCAAAGCTTAGTAAGTTTTCAGGAACTAGCTATAAGTTAATTATAGATTCAACAATTTTTCAGTAATGTTCCATTCTATATAACTGACTCAAATTCACAAATTATTAGGATTGTGTTCATCAATTTTGTATAAATCACAAAGCTCCGAACATGAAATTGAATTAGTTCATTAGTAGATAGTCCACAAAATAATTCCAGAATTGAAGCTTTAGTCTTTTTTTCATATTAAGAGAAGAAGAAAGAAAAGGAGGTGGGGAAATGTTGTTGGGACCCACCTTTCCTCTGTAGCTTTGCAAAGAAATGGAGGGGGAAAAGAGTCCACTCAAAAACCATTTCCCTCGTTTTAAGCAAAATTGCTTCTTCCCAAAGCGCTGATCTGGCAGAATGCCACTAATTAACTAAGAAAAAAAACTGAAATCATTTTTTTTGTTTATCCATTTTAAGTTTTTACATGATCAATTCCACAAACCAAAGAATCGTTCTCCCTTTCTTTCCCTTAGGAAACAGAGGGCAGGAAAAATCATGATTTCTATCCCCCAAGGAAGCATAACTAAAGGATTAATTTCTTTATCATTCTCAAGTAAATTCTTTCCTTATCCTCACTTCCCTTCCTCGCACTTTCCTTCCTTATTCCTTCCTTACTAGGAAAACAACCAAAGCAGATTAAGGGCATTTATTTCACCTGTGCAATTCACTCTGCCTTGCATTTGAATAGCTTTAGGTACTTCTTTCAGATAACTTTGGAACTAAGGCAACAGATCATCTGCCTCGATGCTTTAGAACTGTAGTTTTTAGTCATCGTTAACCACTGTTGTTATAAGCATATGCATAACAATGTAAACATGGTAGTATTTGTGCCTCCTGTACTCTTCCTGCCAATAAGCATAGTAGCATATGCGTAACCATGTGAACAGTTGTGCAATCCTTCTTCTTGCCTCTCTTTTCCTGTTCAAGACTGCATCTTTATTACCCTTCCAACCTCCACTAGTGTCATGAACAACCTCCCACTTCCACGATGATGGCAGATCTGTTTTTCCTTGAGTTCTGAGGGTTGTTCTATTCCCAGTCTCGCATCAACAGAGACTGCCTAACTTAAATTGTGTGGTCAAAAGTCTGAAGTATTGTTGCGAGCATACTACATAGCAGTCAAGTGCTACAGACTTACACCTGCAATGTGGGTAAAAATAGCAAGTTGTATGTAGCTATACAATTGATTTCTTCGTTGTGTGGTTGGTTACTCTCTAGTTATGTTCTATAATATAATCATATCTATGAAAAAGAATGTAGTTAATTTAAGGAAATGGAAGTAATAGAAAGGGCACCCATTTACAACTTCTTCATTAAATTTCTTGTCTATCAATTTACAAGATTGCTGTTCTTTTCTCCGAGAACTTGAGTGGTTAGTCATTTTGGAATTGACTAGGCTCTGTCCTACTTTATAATTGCAATTATTCCATTTCCTCATTGCATATAAGAACGTGAGAAGAATTTACCATAAGCTGAGAAGTTGAATCATTCTCAAATAAAGGGAAAAAAGACTAATTACTAATTACTAGAGCCTTTGAAGTTTGAACATCAAACTTAGTTAAATAGACAATAAAGGAAGGTTCGCAACTTTAAACATACCACATCACAGATAACAAAATCCAATTCTTTCACAAAGTTCTCTCTGCGACGCTCCCATTCAGCGGCTGTCTAAAACAGTAAGCCCAACAGATCAGGATTAGAGGAAGACAAAGATACTTTGAAAATTAAGATATGCATAAATGAATAAGATGGTGGGGTCTCTATGAAAGGAAAAAATCATTAGATGCTTGAATGCATGCTGTAAATACTAGAAAGCAAATACGTGACATCGATGTCAAAACAAATATGAATGACCAACCACAGATTCAGTTAGAAAACTGATCATCCTATTCAGTTACAGCGTGTGGCATAAAATCTAGGCAGGGAAAAACAATCAACGTGTGTTCTGTCTGCTTGGGGTATTGGAAGCAATTTCTCAAGATTGAGAATAGTTATCCTGCTGGAATATTATTCTGTGCCATAACTATTATTGAGAACAGTTTCTTCATTAGGATAACTATTTGAATAGTAGGGTAGAGAGCAGGAACAGGGAAAGGAACACAAATAGTTCATTTCCTTTATTAAATTTTTTTGTTAATTTCCCTCCCCAGCCCCTCTTGGTGGCAAAAGGCTCACCCCCAGCGCCTCCGCCAATCTCCCCAGCCCCTCTTGCTTCCTATTCAGGAATCATTCATCCAAGAAATGGTAGAGCACCGACATCATGAGAAAATGGATGTGAAAGCAGAAAAAGCATGACAAAGAGAAATTAGTCGAAGCATCATCAACACGAATGGTAAAGAACACTGTCCAATAGAAGAGAAAGGCAACCCCGTTCGTTCCCATTTCTAGGAAAGAAAAGCCATTGAGAGTTCCGAGGAGGGGAGGACTAAAAGTGCACCTAGATTACAATGAACGGATCCACTATAACATAGGCCAAATTTTGTGAAAGGATAGACATCTAGAGCACGGATGCTTTCCCAAGGGATAGAATAAAACACCTTGGTGAAGATGCCGACGCAGCACTCCATGGCCAGCTTAGCCAAGAAAAGGTCGTCGGCTAGGAGCCGCTCCTTGAATCCCCCAAACTGGAGCAGCCAGCGAAAGACCGTCGACCTCTCGAGCTCAAAAAACCGCTGCACGATCAATCCGGGGATCCTCCCATTCTCAATCGCAGCGGCCAAGTCTTTAGGGAGGCTCTCCAGCGTTCGCTCAGCTTTTGCCAGGGCGAGCAGCGCTTCGGCGCGGTTGTTACTGCCCGATTCGCCGCTCTCCCCTCCGTCGCCCCCGCCACCTCCACTTCCGCCATTGCCGCCGTCCCCGAAGCCTCCGTTTCGGCCGGATCGGGAAGCAATGGAGCGACGGGCGGGGGACGATAGCGAGATTCGAAGGCGACGGGGAGGTAGCGTGGGGCCAAGGAAGCGGACGGTGGATGGCAGGGCAAAATCGCGGCGGTAGAAGGAGTTGGGGGAAGGGAAGCGAAGGTTGGAAGGGGACGTCCCGCCGGGAGCCGCTGCGGCCGCCATGGTCGGGGCGGAGAGGAGTTGTTGGAACGTTCGGGTTTGGTTGGTGGCGGGCGGAGAAAACCTTGATCGCTATTTATAGTCCGTCTCTTTGAGTTGGTAGGGTTGTTTAAAGCGTTCGTGCAAAAGTCCGCCGTTTCTCTTCGGCGTTCCTCTCAACCTGTGGCCGACGTATTAGACCGGGCCGGAACGAGAATCCCGCGCACGCGTCACGCGACCATTGGCTGCTTCATGTAAGTATGGTCGGTGACGTCATGTATGACGTCATCACATCAGACGCACAACGATTTTCCCGCGCAAAAACGGAGGGAGATCCGTCGCTGGTATAAAAGGCAGCGGGAGAAAACATGAGAAGAAAACAGGTTTTGTTGGTGGAGTTCGGATCCTCGGTCTCAATATTATTATGTCTCTGTGTTTCATCGTCGATCGGACGGTTCAGATTATATCTCAATGATGTTGTGTACATCACGAGGATATTGTACACATCTTAAAGATGTCTAAACTCTCTGATCGGCACTGAAACATGATGACACAGTAATGTTGGGACAGAGATGTATGTGATGATTTAAGCAAGATCAGGAAGACACACTGTCACATACTGAGTATAAAAGTTGAAGTGACCACCTTTTCTTCTTCAATTTCTTATTGCTGTTTTGTTCTATGTTTGTAGAGCTGAATCTTGATTTCTACTGACAGTGTTGCGGATGAAGGCAGACTACATATTAAGCGGTTTATATGGTTCAGATTGGGAGAAGAGGCTTAAGGTACACGAGGCATTCCTTACTTTCTGCTATCTGTTATCCTGACTGAACAACTGGACAATGAATTTAGATTGTTCTCTTCCTGCACATATGGCTCCGTATAGTCAACCTCAGATAGTTGGAACTCATGGCTTCTTGTTGTTGCCGTTGTTGGTTAGGTGAAAAGAGCTACAGGCAAACATTGACCACTTGTGTCTTCTTAGCTGGTGTTCTTTCAATTTACTTATATACTGCAGCTTGTGCTTTTGGCTGTCAGTTCAAGCATTACAAGATTAGGTTTATGCGGCAACATTTGCTCTGCACCTATCTAGCTGATAATCACCACTGACATTTTGCTTGTGGATAAAACTACAATATAGACAACTGTATTGGATCAGTGACAAGGAATCTTTGTATTGTTGACTCAACTGTATTGGATCTCAAAAAACTAGTTGAAAACAAATTTATACATCAATATTAGCTCCTTCACATTGCTACGTTTATTAGTGTCCAACTGATGAATAATAATATTATACAGAGCGATTTATTGTTGACAATTAAAAATGATGACTTATAGAGTGGAGGATGAAGAACACTCGCCCAAGGAAAAGAACTAGATGGCATCCTATCTTCCGGACATCAGGTTGACTAGCGATTGGTTCGCGAAGGTGCCCATGTCCCAGTCTTCGGTCGCCGAAGATAGTGTCATCAATGATACTACTATTTGTCTCATGCTTGGCCTCTGCTGGGGATTTTCTTGAGTGCAACACTTTGCGAGCCAGGCCATCTAGAGTAAATGAAGAGACCATAAAGATGAACCTACTGTTTAAGATATAAAGCTTACATCAAACCCCTTCACTGTGAAGGAGGCTTAAAATAACAAGTGGATAAATTTCCGTGTGCCAATGTTAAAGCATTCTAATGTATATGTCTATCCCTGAGCTAAGATTTTTCTTTGCTCTTATTATTCTATTTGTACTACTAACAAGTAGGTGTCACCTAAGTTGTAGTATGGGGGTAAGCCTATTCATGCAGGAGACTTGGGTTTGATCCCTGGCAACAGTAATTATGTTTATATAATTTTTTATCAAAAAAAAAAAATATATATATATATATATATATATATATATATAAATGGGCAGGTGTTTTGATTCTTGCATTAATTTTAAAGGTATCTGTTTTTACCACTTGTGAGCAGGTGTCATAGTTATATTTATGTAGGCGTGTCATGGTTCCATTTAATTTGGCTACTGTTTAAGCATATATCTATGGTAAAAATAAAAAATAATACATTTCAGTTGCTTGGTGAAGGAAGGTTTCATATTATCCTATTTGAGTGGCTAGTTTCTCACCGCGAGAACAGAGTCAAGTGGATAGTCCTGACCGAGCCTCGGATCAACAAGCTTTTTCAGTTCTTCCTTTGGATCAGGTTTGGCAAGGGTCTCATCAAACTGCAGTATTTTGACATAGATGTAAATAAAATACTTTTTCTTAAAACTGACTAAAGATCAAAATATGGATGTTATGGATAAAATGCTTAGGGAAGTGGAATACAACCAGAGCAACCAATCCCCTTGATTCTGTAGCCGAGCTATCGGTTTTCACAATTGCGTCTTTCGCAGAAATAAGTTCATAAAGAACAACTCCAAATGCATAGACATCCACTTTTGGAGAAACTTCACCATACTGTGCGTATCTGCAAGAGAAACCAGCCGTTGCAAATTAGTTATTTTATTTCTACATTATATACATGAATATGCTGTCAAATTGATAATAAAAAAACAGAAACCAGACTGTCATTCATTCCTAGATATGAAAATAGTGAAAACAAATATGTATCTCAAAGTACAGAAAGGCTTCCATGCTTCTTACTCTGGAGGCATATAACCAAATGTACCAACAAGCCTTGTTTGCAAAGATGCACCTACTTCAGTGAGTTTTGCTAAACCAAAATCTGCAACCTTCAAAATACGTGAATTATCAGCATTTGACGGGAGCATTTATCTTCCAATTCAACAAGGACTACCTTTGCTCGGAAGTTCTTGTTTATCAAAATATTAGGTGATTTAATATCACGATGTATATACACTGGAACTGTATGCTCGTGGATATATTCCAGACCCCTGGCTGAATCGAGGGCAATTTGTACCCTTGTAAGCCATGGCAAAGGCTCTCTGCTACCTACATGAAAATATATAAACATATGGCATGAAGACACTTCATCAAGGATTTTTTTTTATCAAATTAATCAATTCAAGGTAGGTTTCGTGCTTTGAGGAGACTCTTTACCTAGCCCACGCAAATGCTCACTTAAGTTACCATTTTCAATGAACTCGTAAACAAGGAACAAGGAAACCTCAGTACAGTATCCAATCAAACGCACCTGCATAACATGGCAACACATTCTAAAAAGTCAAATTATTTGACAAAGTGATTGTGAAGGATTTAGTTTACAAAACTGAGAAGTATTCTATCCACGTTAATAGTCCTAAACATGGTTTTAAGTGCCGTCCTGTGCAGGTCAGCGCGGAAAGAATTTACCATTCCGCCTACCGACCGGCACAACACCCCCAAGCGTGGAGCCATGAGATTCGTTGCAAACTTACGGCCAGACAGATCTAGGAATTAGAATTTGGATGAGCTTGAACTTAATATAATAAATTATATATTATTATTTAAAAAATATATATAATTAAAAAAATCATTACATTATATTATTGTATTGTTCAATAAAACAACTAGCAAACTGAAAGGAAAAGAGAATGAAAATCCTTTCCTCTGTTTTTGACGGTTTCGCTCCGACAACAAGAAAAGATAAAACAAGAACGACTCTTTTTTGAAGAGGAAGATGGACTTGCTATTGGTTGGCTAAAAAACAACAAAAGGAAGTGAAGAAGAAGGACTATTGCTCTTGAGAAGGGGAAGAAGAAACGAGAATTGCCCGACTGCTAGGAGAGAATAAAAAGAAAAGAGAGAGAAGAAAATAATTTTTAAAAATTTCTTAACTCATTTTAAATCGATTGAACTAGTTTAAACAAATTAAACTTGGTTCGATCATAACTTGACCAAATAAAATCCAAATCAACCCCGGTTTGAACCAACATATCTTCGCACCTAACCGATGGATTTGGTTCGACATCTACATTTTGTGTTTGATGATTCGATTCAATTCATTTATTTATTTATTTTATTAAAAATTTATTACTTAATACAATTTATGAATGAAAGGCCAAGGAAGGTGAAGCCACGTAAGGGATGGGCTACAGCCCAAGACTGCCATTACGTGGCTCTGTCTCTGCCTCTGCTCACGGTGGATTGCGGGGTCCATCGTGACCTTGTCCTATTTATCTAAGGTTAATTTTGTTCCTTCATGCTTCCACAAGGTAAATAGTGAAAAATTATTAGAAAAAGATAAAAAAATTATATAATATAATTTCTTATAAAATATACTATTATTAATAAATTAAATTATTTTTGATATAATTTAATTTAATTTTAAGTTGATCAAAATAAATCCAATTTAAATCTACTTAATCATGCCATATTTACTTGATGAACTTCATTTAACCCTAAATCAACTTTTAGTCAATTAAGATCAAATGTTTCACGAGACAATATCAAATCTAATTAGAAATAAACATCTATAGTGCTCAAATATTAATAAAAATATTTTTAATTAATATATTTTATATTTAAAAAGTATCAAAATGATCTTGGCATAGCACGAAACGGTATCCAAATCATATTGTTCTGGTCATAAATCGAAACTTTGACACAACTTGAAATTTTAAACCTTGGTCCTAAATATAAAAAAATCATAACAGATAAAGAAATACTATGCAATCTCAGACTAACATGGGATCAAATTCCAAAATATATGCTTTTGGGAAAATAATGATGTGCTCGACTTAATGATTCCCTGTGAATTCCCACAGAATTTACATTCAAATATTTGATTGCAAACATAAACTTAAAATACTAAAGCTCATGGAATTGTGATTCTTAAAACAATTATTCCTCCTCTATTTCATTCAATTAATACATATTTTTATTCAATTTAACCCTTCCAAAAATATCTACTTTGAATGTCGACTGACACAGCTATAAAAAAAAGTGATCAGGCATGCCAAGGCATAAGATGGACTAAGAGAGTAGCCTAGTGGGTTGAGCATGCTAGCTGAACCGGTTTGGTTGAGCGCACCAATAATGTTGGGCATGCCAATGGTCTAGTAGGGCTAGGCAGATTGGCCATGCCAAACCGATTAATTGGGACACTCATGTTGAGCAGGCCTCTTAGGTTAGATGAGTCAATCAGCCAAGAGGGCACCTGACTAGCTTAGATCATGCTAGCTGAGCGAGTCGAACAAAATATTTCAGGTGGAAATTTATTATTGTGAAAACAATCCTTATCTATTCTGCATAAGATTCATATTACTAACATAAGAATTGTTATTTTGTGTCTATTCCAATTCACGAAACTAAGGTACTTAGTAAGTTTCTTATCAATTCACTTTGGCAGACCATGGGCACAAGTCTTTAGCTTACCGTGATTTAAAAATAACGATACAGGGTGGGGGCATTCCAAATTCACCTTTTTTTCGTTTTAAATTTTTTTTTTCTTCAAAAGATAAGAGTGAACCATAAGTCATTAACTGGAACAGGGCCATTTCAAATTCTACTTATGTCAATAAGGTTATCTAAGGCTATTATTGAGTGGTGCCATGTTTTGTATTCGTAGCAACATGCTGGATAAAATAGAATACGAATAACAAGTAACTTAACTATTTCAAATATGTTGACAGGAAGTATCATGGGTTGGGCAGTAGAAACCTTTTTTTGTGTCAAAAATAAATAAATAAATAAAAACTTAAAACATATAGATAATCCTTGGTGAGGGAAAAAACTTGCTGAAGGGTTGCAACTGTATAACTGGAGAAACTATACAAGGTAAAATGTTCACCTATTCAATATGAGATAGGTCAGGTTGGTAAAACAGGCAAACAAACATATTCCAACATTTAAAAACATAAGGAAAGTGTAGTTTAGTAAAAATACTTTTGAAACATGGTTAATATAGTCATACAGGCCAATCAATAGGATTCATATATGATTGGATTCAGATGTATCCAGAATTTTTAAAAAGGTCATGAAGCTAAAACCAATTGGTTTGATGAGATATAAGTATGACAACTGACAACTACTGAGGTTTCCAACTGTTGTTATAGCATGCGACAACCACTCTTGAGTCCTAACTATTTAGGGTTAGCTGTATCAATTTTATCCAACCATTGGAATAAAATAAAAGCTAATTTCAGAAATTGATTTATATCAAAATACTTCTGCAGGATTTGGCAACAATCAAGATCCCCAAGTGAAAAAAAATAACTCTCTAGCTAGAAAATGGAAGATGACAAAGGCCAAGCAAAATGTGTAATCCTGTCAACGCATGTTGTATAGAATAAATAAAACTTACCAAATTCAAGTGATGGACATTTGTTAAAACTTTCAGCTCAGCAAGAAATTCATTAGTTGCCTGCATGTCCATTTTCTTGATTGCAGCTTTCTGCAGAAGGAAGATCAAAGATTAGGAGAGAGATTCTGTAAGGAAGAACAAGATAAATTGAGTAGAGGAAAAGAAAAGTTTTTCTTTAGGTGCACTTACAGAGAAGTGATCTTAAGATAAAAACTTATTGGATAACAAATTACGCTCTTAATAATCCAAAGCCCATACTCAAATTGTAGGCTTTTCCTTCAAAACTGCTTAACTGAGTACTAAAACATATTCAATTTCCCAAGCTATAGGCATTATTACACAAACTTTCCATGGATGAGAAAATCAGACAATCATTCAGTGCCGTCACGTAAAAGCAGTCTGAGAAACCTCTAATTCCAACCTCAAGAAGTTTCTGCTCACAACTAAAGAGTACATCTCTGACCTTGCAAGTTAAATGGAAGTTGGTCCAGTAGTCCAACTATCGATGGTATAGTGAAACAAATAAATAGTAGTTAATGAACTACTCTATATAGTAAAAGTTGACCCCTCAAAGCTTTGTTGTCATTTTTTTTTTTTGAAAAAAGAGATATTGAGTGACTAATAGCTACTCTTTTCATTGAATCTGAACAGAGAAAAGACATTATGACCCAACACCTCCTCTTGGCATATTCTTCCCAAACACATTAGCCCCTTTCCGGTCCTTTCTATTCTGTGAGAAATGGAGCAACTGGTACATCCTACAGGACCACATGACCCAAAGAAGAGCTACACAAAACCTGAGCATAATACTCAAGACTCGTAAGCATCTCCCAATACAGGAACAGATTTGCTACAGGTACCTGCACCCTCCAGCGTTTGTTATCATGATCAAATAGCGAATCTAGTAACCATGTCATAGAAAAAAATAAACCAAATAAAGTGGTATAAATAAAATAATCTGATTTGGTTTGGTTGGCGGATGTCGCCCCACAACCTAGGGGATCCATTGATAAAAGCAATTCAAATTCAATGGTATTGTAATTGTGTCATGCAGCTAACCTCTCCTCTAAGCTCCGCATAATAAACAATTCCAAAGCCACCCCCTCCAATTTTATTTGTCAGGCCAAAATCATTGGTAGCACTAGCAAGCTCTTCATAAGGGAATTCCACTGATCTGTCAACAGTAATGCCTGCAAATGGGGAACTATCCACACGGGATGTAACTCCTGCACTGTATATTGAAGCTTCTGCTTCAAAAAGAAAAAGGGTGTGTTAGCGACCAACAAAGTAGGATGACCATATATTCTGAAGCAAACTTAGGGATAATGAATTAATGGTCTTCATCACAAAGAAGTTTAGAAAGTTTTTCCAAGGTGGATATTCCAAAATTTAGAGACCTGAGTTAATTTCAAAATATTCAAATGTGATAATTCACAATCCAAACATAATCTAATCTCACCCATATTCATTTGCCAGAAAGATTCCAATTGAGGCAAGTTGACCAAGCTCATACCGATTCAAATAAGCCTCAGCCCTTCCATTAAGATTACAATATTTAATTATAATAATGGCTGAAGTATCAACTTAACTAGGTACGCTAACACTAGTTTTAACCTTACTAATTTTATATCACCATTAAATGGAAATGGAAAATACATTGATTAATTCTGGTAAGTTAACACTGATTTTATTTTTTATGGTCAATTTCTTAAAGAGGAAGGATAGGCAAAGGACATACCTATTCCCCACCATTTCTTAGGGCAAAATTGGCAGAATGGAAGCAATGTGCTGGGAAATGTATGTGCAGCACATGCCAAATTCGAACAAAAGAGATACTATGCAAGCTTTGACCAAAGTCAAAATCTGACCAAAAACATTTTTTTAATCTGATAAATAAACTTTTACATCTTTAAACAATAAATTTTGTGAATCTAAACTTTCCCGCCATCTTTCTTTACTTCCAAGGAATCACAAATTAAGGAAAATTTTCTCTATTCATTTCCTCAAAATTTTTTTAATACCTACTTTCTTTCCCTAGCTTATTTCCCTCAATGTAGGAGACTGGCCCTAAAGTGGTAGCATCTGATTGGTGATCTTAGCAAAGTAAAAATAGTATGTGCTTGAGCTATTGTTTCAGCTATTCTTGCTAAATTATTTTCATCACTAATTCCTTTTCTTCCGTTGTTTTTACAATAAAATGCTCATCAGTAAAAATCTCTGATACTTCTGTTTGGAACTTCATCACTGCCTTTTACAAGGAGAATCCTTATATTAAATCAGAAGTTCAGAACCAGATGAAATATGTCAAAAACCTTTCAGACTTCTACAACATATTATTGTTTGTAAAGAGAGTTCGATGCTTGCATTAGCTGCACCTCTGTCTAATCATCATGCAGCTGTGTGGTATGTAGATTTGGGATTTTGACAAGAGGTCCAGAAGTACCAATAAATACTCCTTTGTATGCAGTCCATAAATTATAATGTATCAATAATGTGGCATAGATGTCTAAGTACATATAAAATATAGGGTGGACATCTTGTCACGATTGGGCATTCCGTACCTGACCACATCCATTTCCTATTTTGTTTGCATGCAAGTCTCAAACAGTGACACATGGCAACAGCCTTTCGGGCAGCACATTCTATGATGCCATATTATGCATAAACCAATAATTGATTTTTTCAGTTATCATAGTAAGTGTAGGGTGAAACAAACATTGCTTTATTTTCTTTTTTTTTAAACATTGTTCTGCCATAAAAAACTGAATGAATTTGAGAATGTAGAAAACACCAAAAACTCTGAATTTCCAATTCTAATGTAATCTCAATATACAATTATGACGGGTGTGTAGCATAAGATACCTTCTGTTGGTGGCAGGAACAAGGCTTTCTTTGTCTTCTTTCTCCTTCGATGATATATGTATAAACAAATTCCCAATAGTAATGCAACAATTACAGCTACAATAATCCCAGCAATAGCACCCCCAGAAATTCCTGTCGATTTTCACAACAGCAACAATAACCTCCACATGAGTCAGTAATCCAAGTAGATTTACTTTTCCATAACAAATTTATACCCATCTGCTACACAGATAAAAAAATCTTTAAGGTAGAACAGCTAAGAAGACCTATAACCTGCACTGAATAGCAAAGTAGTGCAAAATTTGTATTAGATTACATTTAGAACGGTAAAAGTCACTACTGGTGAGCATCAATATTTACCTTGAGGAAAGAGGGCGATAGCTTCCAGTTGGGTCTGCAAAATCAAGTAACAAATATTGTAGTCAGTATAATGAAATGAAAAAGAACAAAGAAAGATAAGAGCCTGCTACTCTGGAAAAGCATATGTACAAAATGAAACACAGTTACACTTCATTAAAGTCAGTGTTATGGTTTGAGAAAAGCTACTCCAACAGCCAAATTTCCAACATGTTACAATAAGCTATATCCCAGTGCACTAAAAACCCTATGTTTGGCGGATGTGCTCATGTGAATTTTCTTACTGCCAGAGCACCCTAGACTTTGGAGCTTAAGAGGCACATTTGAGAGCATATGGAGGCTGTGAGAAACTAAGAGACCTGTAGAAAAAGAAAGTTTCTTCTTGTGGAGAGCTTCGTGGTTGTCCAAAGAGCACTTGAAGTGAGGTTTTCCACTTTTCTCAACCAATGACGGAGAGAAGTCTAGGGTTGACTGAGAGCCGAGAGGGACATTATATAGGTTGTATAAGGTGGCATTGTTTTCTCCTTTCTTGTATTATTAGTCATATATTAAAGTGTTGTATTCTACCCATCTTAAATTTCTCTTGTTTTGTTCCTGTGTGTTTGTGTCCTACTAAGGAGATGAAGATTTCAGCATATACCCTTGTGGTTTTAGCATGTTTTTGAGGTTGTGACGAATATGCACATGAGGGTTGTGAATTTCTTATCTAAGAGAATCATGGATCTTAGGAGATGCTTTAAAGAGCATATAGAGATTATAGAAAACCAAGAGGTTTCTAAAGAAAAATGTACTTTCTTTCCATTGAGAGTTTTTTTTATGTATGAGGAACACTAGAATTAAGGTTTTCGCCTTCTTCATCCTAAGAGACGCCTTAACGAAGAATTTTGTCTATTTTTCTAATATTATTGCTCTCATATTATATAGACTTAGATTCATGGACTTCATGAATGTAGGCTTACACTGAACCATATTAAATTGCTTTTGTTCTCTTTTTATATGAATGTGCTATTCTACCAAGGGTTACATAAATTACACTATGTGGCCTTGTGGTGAAGATTATTCTGCAACTTAGACATGCTAAATTTGGATTTATAAGTGCACAATTTGAGGTAGTGGGATCTAGCAAGTGACGTTAAAGCAATCTTCAACTCTACATAGTGGTACTAAAGACATGCAATCCCATCAAGTAATGCCACTCAACAGTCATGAAGTTTCCACTAATTGAGTCAGTTCCTTGATGAGGTTTAACAGATTGGAAATCCACATACATAATCTGGAGTCCATTATTATTGTCACTTTTACCAGGGATATGCACTCAAATAGCGAACTTACTAAATCTCATCAACTCCTATGAAATTATAGAGGACCTAAAATATTAGGCCTTGTTCTCTATAAATTAGGAAATATAATCCAAGATTCCTAGAAAAGATTTAGGAATGCCCTATTATTCATAAAACAAGTTTGGCAAATCCAAGAAAAAGGTATATTGTAGAAATAATTAGTTTTATTTCTAACACCTTTAAATTGATACCTTATATAATTATACTTCATTAACTAGTCACAGAAAAATCATAATCATAATAGCATCTCTTAGATAGGTTCTTTAATCCAGCCACCTCATGAGATTTATAATCTTTTCTAGTATCAGAGCACGCTAACCAAACATGGATTTTATTCCATCACATAAATAAAACTCTCAGACAGTAAAATAGTAAATGATGCAGTGCTATCGTGCAGTGAAGTCGTAAGAAGCAGGGTAAGTGATGAAGTCAATTAGACAAACATTAAAAAAAAAAAAAACTACTTTCTTGCTCGAGTGAAGTTACTGAATCGGAATCCAATTTTCTCCCAATATGAAAAGGCCTCACCTGTGGTTGGTATAAACACCGTTCCGGAAGTGAAATTTGACCCAGGGTTATAATTCTGCAGCAAAATCTCCTGCGAGGTGAAGTTGTAAGCGGCGGCAATGGATGCCAGGTTCTCCCCCGAGCGGATCGGGTAAGTCTCGAACAGGCCGTAGGCACTCGACACCGCACTATCTCCACAAGAGCAATTGACAATCACATTGATGTTCGCCCCAGCCGGCACGTTATTCTCTGGGAAGCTGTTGAAATGGGCGAGCGCAGCCACCGTGGTCAGGTTGGCGTACACGTCGCCGGCGATGGTTATGTAGGTATTCCCCGAGATGACGCGGTAGGAGAAATTGTGGCCTAGAAATTCGCCATTGATGCAGTCGCAGCTGAAGAAGACATGCAGTCGGCTATCGCTCAGGATGCTGTTGAGGTCACCGACGCTGGGGTTGTAAGGTCCGAGTGCGTTGAAGTCGGAGATGCCGAATAGGGATGCGATGTAGCTGGCGGTGACGTTGGGGGGTACGTAGTAGGCCCCGAGGGCGAGTGCGCAGCCGCTCCGACAGGCGGATTCCGACGAGGGAAGGAAGGAAGCGAAGGCGAGGACGAGGAGGAATCCTAGCGAGCGAAAGGGCTCCATCTCAGAATGGACCTGGAGAAGGAGAACAGGCCGATCGGAAACCCTAGCGAGCTTCCATGGTGACGCTGCGCTGCTGCTTCCCGGGGACAGAGAGAAAGAGAGCGTGAGACGCAATCACGATAGTCGTCAGCGGAAGCGGAGTCGTCGGTCGAAGATATTCTAAACCTGACGAATGAGAAACGGCCACGTACAGAAGGTGAACTCGGTATCTTGGTCCGGTGGAGCACCGCAACGGATTTCTCGTGCCGGCGCGTCCTTTGCTTCGGCGGTCAAACGAAGTTAGTTGCCTTGACGGGTAAGCGTAGATTAGTAGCCATCAGGAACTCGGACATAAGGGACCCATAGGCTAGCACCAGTTATAAACGGCCACAGAGGAGCTCGCGGTCTGACTTGGAGTCTTGAATGCTCTAAAAGTGCGGCTTCCTCATATGGGTGCAGTTCCGTGTTTACGAAGCCGTTTCTTTAATTTTTTTTAATTATTAAAATTATTTATTTTGTTAATATTTGTAAAAACAAATAATAAATATAATGTAAAAAATTTCATTCTTAATTATTAATATTTTATAAAATTTTAACTGATATTGTCGGTAAACAAGCAGTCGGACATCGAAAAAATCTGTATACACGTGAATCGGAGAGTCGCTGACGAGGGGACAAGCGATTTTTTTTACGCCAAAAACTAGCAGAGAACGTTAACAACCAAATAGAAATATACCCTTCCGTGTTTAGTCTAAGATGATATTTTTTTTAAAATAGTTTTCTTATAATTCTTCATTTTTTATTTTAATTCTCCATCAAAAATTCGGATCAGTCTAAACCTGATTTGAATCTGACCTGATTTGAAAATTTTCAATCCAAAATTTTTCTATCTAAATTTATAAATTATCAATCCAAACTTAATTTTTTGCTGAGTAACTTGAAGAATCATCGGATCAGTTTATTTTTTACACCCCGGAACGAGCGTCTTATCTGAAGTAGACTATCCAAAATACTTTTGGATTGGATTTTAAAATTCAGGTCGTAATAATAAGTTGTAACATGTAGGTGATTGCTAGCTGCTGAAATAATATCATTTTTTTATATTGATTTTGCTAAATAGAAGGTGATAATTTAATTAAAATAATATTTTAAATTATAAAAAAAATGAAAAAGACTACCACCATTATAGGTACGATGAATATTATCTAAAGATATCTATGGTATAGAACGATATCATTATCTCATATTGATTTTGCTTATTAGAGAATAATAATTTAATTAAAATAAAATTTGAATAAAAAAAATGAAAGCACTCCATGACTAAGGATTATTGGTTTGTAATATTGTAAATATAGTTCCACACTAAAAATATATAAGAAAAATCATAAGTTTATAAGAAAAAATATATTTATTTTTATTAGGCATTTTGGGTAGATTCCAATAGCAAAACCAAGTGCTTAAGCTTAAAGTGGATAATATCACGTCATTGTGTAAATATCTAAATTATTTTAGACCTAACAGGGATGACAATTCTACTCGAACCCGATGTCCGATCCGAATGGAGAAGGGTATGGAGGGACCATCGATATCTAATACCGACTCGAATACCTGATTATATATATATATATTTTAGCCTGCACACCCTTATATGCACGATCATGCGCGATATCCGACGTGGCCAACTGACGCTGCATCCACTCAACTTTTATATTTTTTTTCTTTCCTGCATGCGGAAAATCTCTCTCTCCTGCATGCAGACTGAGCTGTTCTTTAAAGAACAGCTCTACGGCAGAAAAACAGCTTTCTCGCAGAGCTGTTATTGGAAGAACAACTTGTTAGGGATCGATTCGTGCGCGTATCGTCGTGTTCTCGTTCCTAAGAGATTAGCACAGCGGAATATACAAGGAACCAAAACAAACAAGACAAGAAGAACACTTACACCGCGATGTGTTCACTAGGGTTCGGAGATCACTTACTCCTACTCCCCGAGTTCT